>CAUZXS010005672.1:0-30741 GCA_963585895.1 Sepioteuthis lessoniana | reverse complement strand
ACCTGCCAAGGATTTTCTCCTATCATTCGAGTTTCATATATTTGATCGTTTTAGTGCCTTCTTGAAGTTTGGAGATGCAAAATTTGAGATATAGAAGAACTTGTTTGTGAGTTGTAGATTTTAATATTAATTGCCTATTGGTCAAACAAAAGAATTAATTTCTCGTTTTTAATGAGGTGTTCTTCGGAGGTAACTTAATTTCTTATAGCACACACGCGCACGCACACATACACACACACACACACACACACACACACACACACATATATATATATATATACATATATATATACTTAGTTGTATATATATATACGTATATCTGCTTAGTTGCATATATATATGCGTATAACTTATATATTTAAACACATACACACGTATATATATATATATATATATATATATAACAAAATAGAGAGTAAGATGCATATATTCTCTCACTCTGTCTCTCTCTCACTATATATATATGAGTGTGTGTGTGTGTGTGTGTGTGTGTGTGTGTGTGTGTGTGTGTGTGTTAGTATCTATTTGTATATGGAATGTGGGCGCAATCATATATATATATATATATATATATAATCTATATATTTACACACAAACGAATATATATATATATATATATATATATTCCTGTACCTGGAATTTAATTATATATATATATATATATATATATATGTGTGTGTGTGTGTGTGTGTGTGTGTGTATGCGTGTGTGTGTGTGTGTGTGGAAGGTGGATGACAACATAGGCACACTTTTCATGAAAATACAAGCGTTTTACTGTGTGGAGAAGATTTAATTACTTTTTCGTTTATAAGTCTCACCATTGCTTTTTCTTCTCATGTGGCTATTAAAGACTAACACGCTCTTTCCCTACAAGCAGACTATTGTCAATCAGAACTCTCTTTCTCTCTCTCTCTCTCTCTCTCTCTCATTCTCTCTATCTCTCTCTCTCAAAACATCTATAAAGATGGCTCGTTCTGATCATTTACCACGATTAAATTGAAAAGAAACTGGGTGGGTTCTAAAAGAAATTTAGACGTTTATCAGAATTTGCTCAAAAAGGAAGAAAGGAAAAAAAGAAAAAAAAAAAGTAAATAAAAAATGAAAAAATAAAAAAAAGGAAATACTTTATCTGGCGTAAAATAAAAAGTGCAGGATATTTAGTTCTATTTGTTTATTTGTTTAGATGAAGCTCGCTTAGTCATTAATCATATTAACGAAGGATAATTCCAGTAAACGTTGATAATAAAAATAATGATTTTCATTAGTAAAGACGTAAATATTATGGAATATTGGATTGTAAAATATCGTATAAACACCAAGTAGAACCAAGAACAGAAACAATGAAGCTACGATTCTCTGGGACGTCGCTATTCAAACTGATAGAAACCTAAAGAGAAGTAGACCAGATATAGTAATCAGGTTTGGTTTGGTTTGGTTTTATGGCATATCAACAATTGTAGGTTATTTAATGCCAAATCCTTTTTATACATATATATTAAATATATAGGATTTGGTTGGGTTGACTTTCATGGCATATCAACCATTGTAGGTTATTTACTGCCAAATCCTCTTTATACATATATATTAAATATATAGGATTTGGTTGGGTTGGCTTTTATGGTATATTAACTATTGTAGGATATTTAATGCCAAATCCTCTTTATACATATATATTGAATATATAGCATTTGGTTTGGTTTGGTTTTATGGCATATCAACAATTGTAGTTTTTTTAATGCCAAATACATTTTCATGCTTATAAACAGTTCTATTTCAAATAATTCAGTCCAGCATAAGTACAGTTATTTTTTTTGTTTACACACAGTTAAATGTCAAAACAATTCTATTTCAAACAATTCAGTTTAGTATAATACACAGTTTAAATATCAAAAACAGTTCTATTTCAAACAATTTAGTTTATCGTGAGTACACACTTTTGACCTATAGATAGGACCGTATCAGGTGCTACAACTCCAAACCAGGGTAGACCTGGGAGCGATGGCAGTAAATCTCCAGTATTACTGGACCTTCAGTATTAAATTTTTTAGTGTCCTATCCAGGACGCTCGATGGAGGAGTCTTACTTCTTTGCAGAGATGCAGTCGGTGTATTTTGCAGCTGCAGGCAAATGGGCCTAGTAGTTAAGAAATATTAAAGAAAAAGCTACTTTCTAACTGATATTTTAGTGCCAACCGTTCGTAACATCTCAGTCAAAGAATATTATAAGTTAATACAAAAACCCGGAAATAGACATTGAGAAAAGTGTGGGAGCTTAAATTAATAGTGGGAGCCCTGGGTATAACCAAGAAAAGGAGATGCCCGTGGTGTAATGGTTATCGTAGTAGGAAATGGACACGACGATGAGTTCAAATCCTGGACGAGACTGATTGCATTTCAGATAGCATTAATACCCTTGGGAAAGGTATGAATCCAATTATTCTCCCTCCAGCTATGGGTAAATAGTAGGACAGACTAGGTTCTTCAGCCTTTGTAAGGCAACTAGTCTAGGAGAAGGAAAACTCTGAATTCAAACCTGTTAAACTCCGCTTAAAAATTGACCTTGTGTCATATCCTGCCCGAGCGGAGGGGTTGGTAAATATGATAACCAGGAAAGGGACAGACAAAAAAAAATAAATAAACGAGATATCTAACAGTCCTAATATATAAGAAATGCAAAAAATTGCAATTTGTGGCCCTGCTCATTTCCTTGGAAGTATAAGTGAAAAATCTCCTAAAAGAAGAAGCAAAAACGTTATCATTATCATCATGTCATGCCATCAGTACGGTTATCCCTGACCCTTTTCTGACTCTTTACTATCGTCCATTTCTTCCGGCTGGTCTTCAGGGCTACATCCCGTATTGGCACAGAGCTGCTATATGTAGGTTCTAGCTGGTCTTCCTGCATTTGCACGTCCATGTGAAGGGGTCCACAGGAGTACATCACTTAGAAGCTCGTCCTTACTTCTCCAGCAGTGTCCCGTATGTCTAGCTCGTGTAACTTTGATAGTTTTTGTAATGGGTCACTGCCTTCTCTCATGCTAGGTCTTGGGAAAATAACCGGTGTAGGATTGTAAGAAACCGAAATTAAAACTGGATATTAAATGTTTATTACAATGATAATTGTAAAAATAAAAAAAATGATATTGTTGAGATCGGCAAGAATATTAAGAAGAGTCCTGGAGACTTGTAGAGACTGAGTGTCACTCAGACTCCAGTTGAAAAATATTAGCTAACGCTGATGTGAAAAACTCTCAAAAGAGTAAAATGATAATAAAATGGTCAATGAAGGAACTCAGAACAACGTCAAGAAAATTGATGACTATGCATTATTGTCCAGCTATCTGGGGCTATAGAATACACCAACTGCATTTCTGCAGAAGGGTAAGACATTTCGAAGATCGACAAGCATACTCAGAAGGGTGCTGGAGACCAGAAGAGATTTGCTGTCACTCGATCTTCATTGAGACCACCAAATTAAAACTGGCGTGAACAATTCATAAGGAAAACGAAAAAAGGCATAAATAGCTTGATCTCGCTCGAGAACTAGAAAAAGTTATGAAACATAAAAGTGACGGTGATACCAAACTGGTGCACTCTAAACGGTTCACAAAGGGGTTTTTTTTTAAATAGGATTATAGGAGTTGGAAATTGAAGGACAAACCGAACCATCCAAACAACAGCTTCGTGTAGATGGGCCAGAATTTTATGAAGAATTCTGTAGACCTGATTTGGTTTCTTTGGTTTCTTTGTTTAATGGCATATCAGCCTTTGTAGGTTATTTAATGCCAAAGCTATTCTCTTAGAACAGTAGTGGTACTATTTAACCCATAGCTGGGAAGATAAGGGGGTTCATACCTTTCCCAAGGGTATTTGCCCGAAAGTGAACTTAATAGCGCGGCTGGAGTACGAACTCGTTTACTACGATTCCGCAGTTCATCGCTTTAACCATTACACCACGAGGACACCCACCTCGATAGACCTGAGGAAACTTATTGCTATTCATACTCCTGTGAAAGACTAATGGGAAAAACTTGCAAAGAGTAATATAGTCGTAACTCTCAATGAAGAATAATAATGAAAATCACTAGAATCAGTATTAATATTTATAATTGACAGAAATCCTGGTATGAGAAAGAAATAATAATTGACAGTGATTCATTTAGTATAAATTGAAATATACTCGGGGTATTTGTAGCTCTTATTAAAATTTGCTGTTTCTTGCTGTCGTAGACGTGAGGACTTCTCATCCTCCAACAACAACAACAACGATAAAAACGACAGTCATAGTGTTGAATTAAAACGAAGGATAATGCAAAAAAAAAAAAAGAAAAGTTGATCTCTAATGATGATCTGAATTAAAAGAAAAAAGTGGAAAGAGAGAATCAAAAAATTTGAAAGAAATATTGGGGATATAGATAAATAAATAAATAGTGGTGCAAAAAAAGAAAGAAAAAAAATATAAGAACAAGAAAAAAGGGAAATAGAGAAAAGTCTTGATCTAAGAAAGAAAGAAAGAAAGAAAGAAAGAAAGAATTTAAACTAGAGTGTAAAAGAAAGAAAGAAAGAAAGAAAGAAAGAATTTAAACTAGAGTGTAAAAGAAAGAAAGAAAGAAAGAAAGAAAGAAATGAATTAGTCCTTGAATAAGAAAGAAAAAAGAATGAAGGAAAAAAAAGAAAGAGGAATTAATCCTTGAATAAGTAAGAAAGAAAGAAAGAAAAAAGACAGAAAGAATTTAATCAGAAAGAAAGAAAGAAAGGAAGGAAGAAAGAAAGAAATGATCTTCAAGAAAGAAAGAAAGATAGTAATCCTAAAGAAAGAAAGAAGAAATTATTCCTAGAAAAAGAAAGAAAGAAAGAAAGAAAGAAATCCTCAAGAACGTAAGAATGAATAATTCCTAAAGAAAGAAAGAAAGAAAGAAAGAAAGATAGTAATCCTAAAGAAAGAAAGAATGAAATAATCCTATTGAAAGAAAGAAAGAAAGAAAGAAATCCTCAATAACGAAAGAATGAAATAATCCTATTGAAAGAAAGAAAGAAAGAAAGAAAGAAAGGAAGAAAGATAGTAATCCTAAAGAAAGAAAGAATGAAATAATCCTAGAAAAAGAAAGAAAGAAAGAAATCCTCAATAACGAAAGAACGAATTAATCCAATTGAAAGAAAGAAAGAAAGAAAGAAAGAAAGAAATCCTCAAGAACGTAAGAATGAATTAATCCTAAAGAAAGAAAGAAAGAAAGAAAGAAAGAAAGAAAGAAAGAAAGAAAGGAAGAAAGAAAGAAAGAAAGTAAGAAAGAAAGGAAGAAAGATAGTAATCCTAAAGAAAGAAAGAATGAAATAATCCAAGAAAAAGAAAGAAAGAAAGAAATCCTCAATAACGAAAGAACGAATTAATCCAATTGAAAGAAAGAAAGAAAGAAAGAAAGAAAGAAAGCCAAATTGTTGACATAGCAAAAGATTGAAATAAAAAGGGTGAAATTGACAGGAGGTCGTCGTCGTCATCGTCGTCGTCGTGGCTTTTGGAATGTTTCTAATCACAGTTCCAACATTAGCGTAATGTTAACCTCATTTCGCTTCTTTTATTGACCTTTTCACAACAACAAAAACTGACCAAAACTCAGTGACAAGCTTCTCAATTCACATTCCCGCTTAACTCATCGAAAAATACAGCCATCTTCTAACTCCTCGTCAACAGCTCACATTTCACAACCTATATATATATAAAGAATAATATATATTCACATACACACACACATACACACACACACACACACACACACACATATATATATATATATATATATATCATTCGCGCAACATTAATAACCTAATTCCTTTATACAAAGTGCTAAATTAAAAGCTCTCACAATTTGCAAGCCCCAAAATTCTCAAAACCTTTCACAAAATCTTTTTCCAAAAATTAATTTATGATCTAAATACAAAAATTTACCCAATAATTCATTCCATAACATTATTGAAAAATCCTAAAATACCTTGGAATTAATATAGTTGATAATTCTTCATAATTAATAAGTATTCAATCAATAAATAGAATAACAATATCCACGTCAAATTTTATACACACACGCACACACACATATATATATATATATATATTTATTAGGTACATTTTCGTACATGATGTTTCCATATAAAATTCTTATGTACAAAAACGCCCATTTCATTGTTTGAAGAGGGTCTTGAAATACTCACAACACCGGTAGCAAACTGGAAATATATACATATACAAAATTAAAAAAAAACAACAAACCATCACGTACTGAAATTGAAAACGCTTGAAGAGTTTTCATTATAAGATATGTACTTTTCTTTACCTGGATCAACAGTAACAACTTTATACAAACACACACACATAAGCGTATAGAAGCACACATAGACATATCTATATATATATATATATATATATATATATACTGATTCACAGAAACATACTACCCACTGATCCTAATAAAAATATAAAACTTATATATTATGATAAGTTTAAAACCTCGAATTTAGTCATTAGAAATAATTCCTCTCCCTCGATTGGAGTTTTGCAAAAAGACAACGTTATATATAAATTTAAATGTTCTTTAGGAGATTGTATCTCTGATAATAATAATATATATGTTGGTTTAACCTCAACTACCCTGTCGAGGAGACTTACAATGCACCTTTCTGATACAAGTTCAATAGCTCAGCATTTAAAAAAAACATTCATGCCGAACCACACAACTACGGAAAATTCTCACAACAATATTAGAACATCAAAATAATAAACAAAAACTACAGATTCTCGAAGCACTACATATTAGAAATATGCAACCAACACTTAATAGAATTAATTTTCAAACTAGTGTAAATGTACTTAAATGCCTTTAGCTACTGACACTAATTATAGAAATTCATTTAAAAGCAAACGCCATAACCTCCAATGGCAAAGACGCCCTTACACAGTAGTAATATGCTAAAACAAAAGTTACATCACTTTTGTAATAGATTCTCCCCTGATGATGGCCCAAAGTCGGCCAGAAAGTACTTGGGATACATACAACTATGGACAATACATAATTAATTCCCCCCGAATACGATAAAAGTAATACGGGAATTCGAACGGATTCAGAAGAAAATATGTAGGCATAAAATGTCTATTATGTTTAATGAAATTTGTATTAACGAAGAAATGCTGCCAAAATATACATATATATATATATATATATAATTGCGGTCAAGTAAATATTATTTCTCTTGTTTTATTGAAATACTCTTGATGTCGGTATTCAGTGAGCGTTCCAATTTGACTATTTTGCAGGTCTCGACGGCAAGAATGATAAACGGAAGAAATCCCTGAGTGAGGTGAACAAAACCGGAAGCGGCGAAGATTGTCCGGTAAAGAAAAAGAAGGCCCGTACCACGTTCACAGGGCGCCAAATATTTGAGCTGGAAAAGCAATTTGAACAGAAGAAATACTTGTCCTCTAGCGAAAGAGCAGAAATGGCCACTCTTCTCAATGTCACAGAAACGCAGGTAAATTCTATGTTGACACTTTCTTCACTGACTCACGGTTGGGTGGTTGGGTGGTGGGATGTTGGGGGGGGGTACGGCATTTATAAAAACCAAGTAACCAAGCAAGCATAAACAATTAGTAGTAATTACAGGTAAAATTTTCGTGTTTTTTAATTTTCTAAGATTGCTAATATATATATGTATATAGTATTCTTTGGTCCAGTTAAACCGGAGTTGGGAGTAATTTCATTAGGACAAGAAATTATTCATGAATGAATATTTAAATTTTCCTGGTAAAGAGCTCAATGTAACAATAATACAGAGCAATAAATTCTTTAAGAAAAACAACAAAACCGGTCACATTGGATTATAAATTTATTTCCATCCTGTTACGCATTTTTGAAATTTCCAAAAAAACACGAAAAAAATTAACAGGACTTCTTCAGATCTGAAGAAATCCTGTTAATTTTTTTCGTGTTTTTGGAAATTTCAAAAATGCGTAACATTAAGAAGTCAGAGCTATTGCTTTTCCCTGATTGGTTGCCATAAGAATCTTGAAAAGCTCTGGCTGCCTTTCTATTTACTCATGGCTGGAAGGGGAATAATTGGATTTATATGTTTCCCAAGTTATATATATATATATATATACGAGGATAGGCTGAAAAGTTCCAATGTTGACGTTATGTTTTACTGCTGAAGAAATTTAGGACGAATAGGATCCATGCAGAGCAACACTGTAAGAAGAAGTGTGTGGACTTCAAGGGGAATTTTGTCGAAAAACTTTGGTCACCTTACGTCTCGAGCAACCTATAAACTTTTCAACCGATCATCATTATATATATATATACATATATATATATATATATATATATATATATATATAAATATTGATTACTATAGGTTGGTCAAAGATGATACATTGTTGAAATCGGCTTCTCACTTCGTTCAAAATACTTCGGGAAAGTCAAGTACATTTATGATCTAAAATAAAATTTCATTTCTGAAGAAGCAATCATTATAGTGAAACATTGTCACTTTAGTATTATATATATATATATATAATCTCTCTCTCTCTCTCTCTCTCTCTCTCTCTCTCACACACACACACACACACACACACACACATATATATATATATATATATGCATATATAATATATTTATCTGTTATTCTTCTTATGCATCACACATGCACACTCACATATATAAATATCATTCTCTTCATATATATATATATATATATATATATATAAATATCGGGCATATTTCCCGGACATTGACATAATGGTTAGAGTGTTCGCTAATGGCCTGGGAGACCTGGGTTCAATCCCAGGTCGAATCATACTAAAGACTTCAAAAATGGTACTTGATGCTTCCTAGCTTAACACTTAGCATTATAAGGTACGGATCAAGGGTAAAGTGGAGCAATCCAGGGAAAGGAATTTCCCCTTCTCCAACATCTTAAGGTTGTAGCTGTCGAAGAAAAGAGAGCCTTCGGGTCACCCTCAACTGCGGTCGCCAATTTACTTATATATATATATATATATATATTCTCTTTATATATCATACTTACAGACATAGAAACACGATTGGTGTAATGCTATTGTCGTAAGGAAATGAAACTAAGAAATCCTTGGAGGATATTTTTCGCGCTCATGCCTTTGAGACATGCGTGTGAAAAAAGGAGTCCATTTAGAGACATATACTTTGTGTGCGCAGATTCCCATACTTCTTTCTTTCTGGATACCTCTAGACATGTAATGGTTAACAAGCTAGTCTAGCTAACCTTCACGAGTGATTTTTATCATTTAGGGTTTTTTGACTATTGTTTTCATTTCTATTGTTATTATCACAACGTTTCGGCCGATATGTCCTTCGGCCTTCTTCAGGTGTTTGTCGAAGTCGGAAATAACAATAAAGATGAAGACAATAATCCGAAAACCCTTAATGATAAAAATCATCAAGCTTCGTCTCAGAAATTCAGACAGCCTTCACGAATGAGTTCGAATCTCGTTCGATGCCCCATTCATACTACGCAAACCGCTTAGTAAATTATTACTTCTTTCTTTCTTTTTTTTTTTTCACTTTTATAGCTTTCAATTTTTTTAATTCATTCATTGTAGATTTCTTTTTTTTTCTGTCGGTTCAATCTTTCTTCTATTTTTCTGTTTTCTTTCTTTCTTTCTTTCTTTCTTTCTTTTTTTCTTTCACTCCTCAGCTGTCTAATTTTCATTCATTTCGATCATTCATTGTTAATTCATAATCAGCCATCGAAACGTCATCATTTTATTTAAAATATTCTTCTCCTATGTATATATCTTTAGTCTAAATTTCAAATTGAAAATTAAAAGGGTAGACCCTGAGATGCAGTAGCTAATGTGCAGTACTGCAACATCGTAGTAAGTGAGTTCGAACTCCAGTTGGGCAACTATGTTCACTTTCAGATAAATACATTTGGGAAAGGCATTAACTCAATAATCCCACCAGCTATGACCATTAATATTTAAAAAAAAACCATGACTTTGACATTAAGTAACCCTAGGTATGTTGCTATGCCATATATGCAAGCTTCAATTTCACATGTTTCGATTTCACCCAATATAAAGTTGCCCAGTTGATTGGTGCAGAAAAATACACTGACTATATCTTTGCAAAAGGGTTAGAGTCCAACTCAATGAGTGCCCTGGAAATGACATTAAAATTTCTGTTGGTAATGCTCCAGTTTCAAAGTCTGGGGAATGTGGAGTACCTCTTTATTGACATCACTCCCAGGTCGACTTTGGTCCGGAGTGGTAGCATCTGTTAGTCAAATAGAACAGCAAAACATTTACCCTGTGTGCAAATAAATGGCTTATTCTAAACTGAATTGTTTGACATAGAACTGTTTGATCATTTAACTGCGTGTAAACAAATGACTGATGTTTAATTGGATTGTTTGGGATACATATCAATACGTAGAGCTATTTAACTTGGTTGACTTTAGGTAAATTGACTTATTAGAAATAGAACTGTTTGATCATTTTACTGCATGTAAGCAAATAACAGATATTTGATTGAATTGTTGGCGATATAGAGCAATACTTGGAGTAATTTATTTTTGTTGAATTATGCTCAATTGAATTCTTAGAAATAGAACTGTTTGATCATTTAACTCTGTGCCTACAAATGATTGATGTATTATTGAATTGTTCGTGATACATAGCAATACTTGAAACCATTTAACTCTTTGCAAATGAATGAAGATTTTTTAACCGAATACACCTTGGTGTAGTAGCTATCGAAAATGGAGCCTTCGGGTCACCCTCGACTATGGTCGCCAACTTTACTTTACTGTTCTAATGGGTAGAGTATTCGCCAATAGTTCGGGAGATCGGAGTTCAATCCCAGGTCGCGTCATACCAAAGACTTTAAAAATGGTACTTGATACCTCCTTGCTTAACATTCAGCAATATAAGGTGCATATCAAGGGTAAAGTAGAGCAATCCAGGGAAAAGAGTAGCGCCCTCTCCTACACCTCGGTGTTGCACCTATCGAAAAGGAGACCTTCTGGTCGCCCTCGATTACGGTCGCCAACTTTACTTTACCAATACTTGTAATCATTACACTGTGTGAGTACAAATGATTATTAGTTGTTAGAATTATTCGTATTAGATAGAAATACTTGAAACAATTTAACTGAGGGCAAAAACAAATGAGCTTAGGCTAGTTTAAAAATGTCATCTTGAAAATAGGTTTACAAATCATATATATTTGATATATATGTATAAACAAGATTTGGCATTAAATAACCTACAAATGTTGATATGCCATAAAATCCAACCACCCAAACGTGTATATAAAGATTTTCAGAGTTAACTGAACACTCCACATGAAAAACTCTAAAAGAAAAAAAAATCAGTATCACTTCCCCTTGCTTCTCTTCACAAAAGATCTACTGTATTTGAAAAAAATATATTTATCAGCTGGAAATGTTTTTAAATTACCAAGAGACTATTTTAAACGAAGAAAGGTAGTTTGTGGCATTTTAAAAGAGAATGAAAAGAGTGTCAATTTTAAACTGGCAAACGAACGAATATTTATTAAGAATTAAAGCCGAGGAATACGAAGATCATTAAATAAGTTTCCAGACTTTTTTTCGTATGGGGAATTTTATTGAAAGTACACATATGAAACTCTAGTCCCCTTTGAAGTAATCTCCTACGGCTGCAATGCACTTGTTGTACTGTTCCAACAACTTCTAGAAGGCCCCAGGAAAGTCCTCTTGTGTGACCATGTCAATGATTTTAGTCACAGCCTCTTTTATCACCTCAATTGTCTCATAACGACAGCCTGTGAGCTTAGGGAATAAGCAAAAGTCTCAGGGAGCAAGGTCTGGACTATAGTGAGGGTGGGGAACTGTCTTGATGCCCATTTTGGTCAAATAGTCTGTGACAAGGATGGAGTTGTGGACTGAGGCATTGTCCTGGTGGAAATGGCACTCAGCCGATTTGAAGAGTGCTGACCTCTTCCCTAGGAATCTCTTCCTGAACTCCCTTAAAACCTCAACATATTAACCCTAACCCTAACCCTTTGGCCAATCAACTCTGGTGTATTGACTTCCTTCATCCTCCCACATCTCTCATCATCCCTCAAAGACTCCCTGCCTTCCTTGAATCTCTTATGCCACTCAAAAACTGATGCTTGATTCATGCAAGATGGTCAAAAAGCAGTCTGAAGCATTCCATACGTTTCTGTGGCATTTTTTCTAAGTTTGAAACAGAATTTTATTGCATATCGTTCTTCTAAAGTGTCCTCACGTCCTGATTGCATTTTTGAAATTGACCAGCTGTGACAATGAGGCTTTATTAGGGTGTATTCCAATTCCTGCTGTAGCTGTTCATTTGAACCTGAAATCATAAAAATTGGTCAGACATCTCATAAGATGTATAACAATAAGATACTGAATTTTCAAGAGTCTACAACAATTTTAAATGGAAACTTATTGAAGGCACCACGTATTTCAACATGATCTTTTTGAAGCTGTAAAGCTGATACACGCCATTAAGGTTTTGTTGTTTTTGAGTTACATTAGCAATCATTTGAGCTTTCATTCTCCTATGTGGATTGTGAAGATTCGATTAGCAATGTGCTATGGACATGGTTTTTTTTTACTATTGAAAGACTTGCTTAAGATTTGTGCTGTTAAAAGAAAGAAAAAAGTATTGTTATAGTATTTTGTTCCACTGAGAACAACTTAAACTTGACATCTATCTATCTATCTATCTTCAAGTTGGTTCGTATCTATCGCTCTATATATCAATCTATCTATCCTGAATTCTGAATTGATTGATAAAATGTATTAACATTGAAACTTATTTTTTCATCTGGCAAATTTTACATTTTTACCTTAGAAAAATACTCACCCCTGATCACACACACACACACACACTGTAATATAAATTGTAAATAGTAAAAATAATTAAGTTATATATATATATATATATAAACTGTAAATAGTCAAAAATACTTCAGTACATACTCAAGGGGATAATCTATCTATATATATATATATATATAAACTGTAAATAGTAAAAAAAAGAATCAAGTACGTACTCAAGTGGGGTTATCTATATCTATATCAACAGAGACAAGGGTAAATACAGTTGTTTTTACTTTTGTATTTGCAGGTTAAAATCTGGTTCCAGAATCGAAGAACAAAATGGAAAAAGCAAGAAAACATATCAAATGCCGAAGCACAGGAGCACAAAAACGCCCTCATCCGGGACTCACAGCGGGACTCCAGGGGTCAAGTAGATGCTGCCAACCCCAACAATAATAGCAACAGCAGTACTGGAAGCCGAAGCAGCGCAAGCAGCCCCGGCAACATGGCCGGCAGCGTCAGCTCCCAGCACGGTCCCGTTTCACCACCACCACAACCCCAGCAGCCGCCACCTCCACCACCACCTCTGCCACCACCACCACCATCTTCCTCCTCCTCCTCATCGTCGTCGTCATCCTCTCCGACGTCGGCAGTTCTATTAACGTCGCACCTGTCCCAAAATGGTAGTGGCGGCGCGATTCGGGGTGCGAATAGTCCGGGTAGCGTCCCCACGGGGCCCCCGCCCCTGGCCTTCGCACATTTGTCACCCAACCCGAAGCACCATCTACCGCCACCTCCGCTGCCGCCACCGCCGGCACACTCTCAGACACATAAATCCCAGCAGCCGCAGCATCACCCACAACCGCCGCCGCCGCTGCCGCAGCAGCAGCACCACCCCTCGAGGTCACGATCGCCACCCTCTCCTTCACATCATCATCCCCATCAACAACACTCACCGCGCTCACCTTCCTCGTTTCAGCCTCATCGGTCCTGCTCGCCAATCCAACACTCACATCATCAAACGCAACTGTCGCCGCCACCGTCGCTTCCTCTCACGCTACCGCCTCCACCGCCGCCATCGCACCACCTTCATCAGCCGCACCTTTCACAGCCAACGCAGCAGGCACAGCTATCCGGGCCGGGTTCAAATCCATCGAGCGCTATGTTGAAGAGGATTACCAACGAGAGAGAGCGAGAACGGGACTGGGAACGAGATTATGAACGAGAACGGGAATACGAACGGGAACGAGACCGAGAGAGGGATTACGAACGGGAGCGCGACCGCGAACGAGATTACGAACGTGAACGTGACCGGGAGCGAGAACGAGAATATGAACGGGAACGGGAACGAGAACGAGAAAGAGAAAGAGAACGGGATCGCGAACGGGATTTCGAACGAGAACGAAATCGGGAACACGAGAACAGGTCTTATGGTTCCGATTCGGGGGAGTGCGGCTTTCAAATGAATGACCGTACCCACAATTGTCCAAGTGACGATGATATTGAGATTGACGTCGATTACACACACCCTGAAGTTTACAGCCCCGACCGCCACACTCCAAATAATACCAGCAGATGTCCGGATGAAAACGCAAGCGGTTCTGTAAGTCGAGCTGGAAGTAATAGCAATAACAACAACAATAATGCCAACGGTAACAATGGTAGTAATATCAACCCCAGCAATAACAGCAGTTGTAATATTAACACTAATAATAATAATGATGGAAGTAACGGACGAAATAGCGGAGTTGTAGATAAAGAAGGGGAAGTAATCGATAGTAACAGTCATGGGGAACAGGAAGATGAGGAGGATGATGACGACGATGAGGAAGAAGATGATGACGACTCGGTTGCCATTGTAGGGGAGAAGTTGAAACATAACCATGAGTATCCCACGAATAACCAAGACGAGGCTGTAGTCAGTCGATCGCGAGAAATTTCGCACAGTATCGAACGGCTGAGTAGCTAATCGTAAATTCTCGACTCACTCTTTAAAAAATAAAAATCAAATCAATTCAAAATATTTAAAAAAAACTTGTCAAGAAAGTGGAGAAGAAAAAGACGAAGAAAAAAAGAAGAAAGGAAGGAAGGAAGGAAGGAAGGAAAGAAGAAAGAGAGGAAGAGAACGAAAATACAAAATCTGGGCGGAAATTTGAAAAATAGATAAAATGAAACACACTAAAGTTACATAGCTAACAGCATTTTATTCAAATAATTATATATATATATATATATATATATATATATATACAAAAAGACTTTAAAAAAGCTGATCACTTGTGAGGCTTTAACTAAAAAATAAGGATAAACCTGAAGGAAAATATATGAACATTTTTAGAAAACATTATATAGATATATCACCTTACAAAAGTGATTATATATATATATATATATATATATATATATATATATATATATATTGAATTAATCTAAAGTTGAAATAAAGTAGACCATACAATAAGTGACGCTTTGAACTCAAAAATAGATTTAAAATATAGACATTGAACTGTTAACAATATATATATATATATATATATATATACATATATATATATATATATATATATATATATATATTGAAAGACTAAAAAGAACTTGATTTAAACACAAATGAAAATAAAACGATGATACTGCCAAACAAAATTACACACACACACACACACATATAACTATTGACATTAATTAAGCTTTGCTTAATTTTGTCCGAATTATGCGGCATTGAGAAAACAATAAATTCTCTAACGATGATATGCTTGCCGAACTAACCAATCATTAAATCCAATATTTGATTAACTATTGTCTGAAGTTTTGAGGTGAAATTATTTCATTATTTCGTTTTTGTTTTTTTTTCTGTTAACTTAAATCAAACGAACATTTCATTATTGTATTCTTGAACATTCTTATTTTGACCAAGAACTATTTCCATTTTGGTGGGTGTCCTCGTAGTGTAATGGTTAAAGCGATGGCCAGCGGAATCGTAATAAGCGAGTTCGTACTCCAGTCGCGCTATTACGTTCACTTTCGGGCAAATACCCTAGCGAAAGGTGTGAACCCCCTTATCTTCCCAGCTATGGGTTAAATAGTACCACTACTGTTCTTGGAGAATAGCTTTGGCAATAAATAACCTACAAAGGCTGATATGCCATTAAACAAAGAAACCAAACAAAACTTATTTCCATTTTAGAGGTCAATACGTGGTCTTTTTTCCCTGGAGAAAAGAAAAGGGTATTGCCCATGTTTTGGAGGAATTTCTTCCAGGGACATAAAAACTTCGACAATTAGTTCTGCGATATTGCTATTCTTATTATTACCACTGGACAGACCAAGAGAATGAAAATCGTTAAATAACTAAATAAATAAAGCGAAATAGCTTCTATACGCGTCTGGAGAACCTTAAGAATGTATGCTCCTTGCTAATATAGGTTTATTCCTTCCAACAGATTTTAAGCCCTTTGACGAATTCCAGAGAATGTATTTCCAGAAAAGACAAGGGCGATCAAAAAGCTAGAATTAAAACATATTGTCAGAAATAAAGTAAAGGAAAATCAAAACTCGGCTTTTATTTAACGAAACGGAGGTTCATGATATAATATAGAATGATCTTCCGCCCCATTAGTTTTAATGTTTGATCATAATCATAGCTAAATGTACAGGAAATAAAACAACAGCAGCAACAACCACAACAAAAACTACACATTAAACCATAAAATTAGTCACACAAACCATTTTCAATCGTGTTATATATATATATATATATATATATATATAAAACATCAGAAAGTTGGACAAAAACTGGCAAAACTGTCTCTCGAGATCTTTAACAAAATCAAAGGTTCAATCTTTCATTGTTATAACGGAGTTCCTTTTTGCCACACACACACACACACACACACACACACACACACACACACACACACACACACACACACACACACACATAGACTCTGAGAAACATACAATTCATGATACGTTTCATGTTGTTTGCCTCATAAATAAGATCCCTCGGGATTGTACCATGGTTTAAGAATCACCAAAACCCTCTACGTGGGGAGTTTCTGTCAAACCTTTACCCTCTTAGTAGGGAGGTTTTGTCTTGACGACGGATCGTCAGTCTTCTGGGTTTATTTTCTAATACACATGAAGGGACTGTGAAAATTCAGTTGGTATTTTTATCTGAATGACCGTATATTGGAGTCAAATAGACATATATACAAACTTTCTACCAGGAGATACAATGTACTCTGGTTCATTTAGACAACTTATCCAAATTTGTTGGTTTTATCATAATTTTCCGGCCGCTAAATTCTACGGTATTCTCCCGTTGGCTGTCGTATTCATTGTTTTTTATCTGATCTACCAGAGTATTTTCTCTTCAATTTTAAAACAGTGACTTCTGGTGCCTTCTCCTTGGGAATTTCTGACTGCTTTCGAGTTTTTTTTATATCAATCTACTGATTCTGTTTATGGTTCTTTGCTACCAGCCCCAAGAATTGAACCTATAACATCAAGGGACCCTGACGACCGTTGTACGTCGTTTTCATTTACTTGGGTATGCATAAAGAATTGATGCTTAGCAGTGAGAAAGTTTTTCTTGGAAGGAGACTGGAAACGGCTGTAAAAGAAAGTAAAAAGTACGACAGTGGATCCCGGAACCGTTTTGAAATCGATATGAGCCTTACGAAGGCCGAAGCATAAATCAGGCGAAATGTCATGAAAAGAAAAGAAAAAAAAACACATTAAAGAGGTGAGGACGGGGTTGGTTGAATCTACAAAGCGATGTTTTGGGCAAGTGTGCTTCTTGATTTCATAATTCATTTACTTTCTCCTTTTGTTGTTTCAAGTACAGAACAACAGCAAAAAAAAAAAAAAAAAAAAAAAAAAAAAAAAAAAGAAAAGAAAAGAAAGGGGTCTAAAACGAATCCCCATTACTTTTTTTTTTTAAAATGTGATTACGGGCTAAAGTTTTCTTGGTCAGGTTCAAGCTCCAAGTTGCGCGGCACCCTGTGAGGAACAAAATCATTGGAGCGGTGAACTCCTTTTCGAGACCAGTTTTCTGATCATCTCAGCACATCGGCGACCCATGGTTCTGAATGCTATACAAATACTGAAATACAGAAGTGTTGTTATCGACACAAATGAAAATTTATAAAAGGTTAAAAAAAAAATTAAATGGACAGAAACGTACGATATAAAGACTTTTGCCATTTCAAAGTTATATATATATGTATATGCAAAAAATTACTTTAAAAACGAATTTGAAAACAAATTCAAACATGACTGTAACACAATCTTCCAAACGAATTTTTCACCATAAACCGATACGCTCGGTTTCACATATATCGATCTTCAGGCGATGTCTGATGATCAAGACATCATGAAACTGGTATTAGCGATATAGATGGTAATTTTGTTTGTTTGTTGTTTTTTTTTTCAAAAATATCATCTTTTTTTTCATCTATTTATTACATTTTTAGATTTGAACTCGTTTTTAAAGTCATCTTTGAATTGGTCAAGAAAAATAGCAAAGGCAGATTAGATTTGTCAGCAATGTCGTCGTGGGAGAAGCCAGAACAAGATTAAAGATAACGTCAAATCGACTTGGGGACTCCAGCTTCTTGTTTTGAATTCAATGTTATTTTTCTCCCAGACTGGCGTACCTCCTTAACTACCCTTTTATCCAAATCTGGAGGGAGAATTGGATCCATGCCTTTGATAAGACTATTAGAACAAAGAAAACGTAAACAGCATCGGACTGAATTTTGCATCGGACCAACGCATCCAATTTCCGTGTCGATGACCATTTTGACCAAAACATACCTCGTTCTAAATATATTCCCCACATACGTGTATACATTCTACATACAATGAGGAAAAATTGCAGGCACAATATTCTTCCCACCAAAATCAGACGTAATACTTGACGTCAATGGTGAATATTTACTTTAGACAAAGGCAAAAGGAAAATGTCCAGGATTCAAATAAAATACATTGTTATTTGAATATCACAAAAAGACGGTCGAAATGATCTAAAAAAAAAAAAGGGAAAAATGTTGCTAGGCTTGCTTAAAGAGCAAGAAAGCCACAAATACAAAGGTTAACATCAACCGGTCTTAAACCCTCTGAAACATAACATTTAAAAAAGGAATATGTACGGCATATCCATTCTTACCAAGAATAAGAGAACCAGAGTAGCTGGAATGGATTCGTCCGATTAGAATATTCGTGACTATTTTCAGATGTCATTTTGGACTTTCCACGAAATGAAAAAAGAAAAAAGAAAAAAAAAAGAAACTGTTCGATTTTTTTTTTCGCTGATTATACATTGACGAAGGCCGAAAAAGAGATCGGCCGAAATGCTGTGTTACCAACAATAAATACGAAATGACTCTATTCAAAGTTATTGACTGCGGCTATCTTTCTTTCTTTTTTTTTTTCCTTTTCTTTTTTTTTTTTTTATTTCTACCTTGATGCGGCCATGCAGTAAAAAATATGTGAAATTCGTTAAACTAACAGACAGCTATGACCAAAGCCAGTAAATATACAATTCATGATGGAGAAACATCTCTGAAATAAGAACTGAAGACAACTATTACATTTCGCTGGACGGAAAGTAATTTTCCTTGGATCAGATGCGCAGTGCTTCATTGCAATACTTGAATGATTAAAAAATAAAATCATAATCTAAAAAGAGGTTTAAAAAAAAAACAAAACAAAACTAAACAATCAACAAAACACGACAGAACTTGTTTTTTAAAAAAAAAGACTAAAAGAAAATTAAAAAAACAAAGCAAAGGAAAGAAAAACAATTTATTTTAATAGGTATGTATTGTCACTGGAATCAAAAATTGATATCCCACGAAATGACCTGATCTTCAGCTCTAAAAGAAATGACTGAATGTTTCAGTTTAAAAAAAATAATTCAAAGTGACTCTAAAACAGAGCTTTTATTTTTTTTTCTGTGATTGATAAACGTAGTAGACTGGTTGGCGAAGCTTTTTTTTTTTTCTGATTCTGAAGGAATATTTTGTTGTTGCATTTTGGGAAATATTTCAACACAGCAAAAAAAAAAAAAAAAAAAAAAGAAAAAATTGTTATTATATTGTCTGCATCCTGACTGACAGTGTAGAACATTTGTACAAAAAACAACTAAATAAGATAAAATAAAGATTACATAGGCATTTTGTAAATAGAAAAAGAAAAAAAAGTCTACAAGTTCACAGATCAACCAAAATTCACATAAACGATATTATAAAAAAGTACCTTCGAGCACTGTGTCACAACTGCATAGCCGGGCATATATATATATATATATATATATATATATATATATATATATATATATATATATATATATATATATATATATGTATATATATATAAACAATGGCCAAAAACTTAATGAAGATGTAGAATGAGCTACATTTATCAATACCTATGAGAACATTTTAAAGTGACAAATTCACTGAGTATAAACACTAATTGTCACAATAAGGTTTTTTGATATTAAAGCTGATTCGTGAGAGATGCAATCTGATTTTAAATGATAGACTGAAATTGTATAAATGCTTAAAAAAAACAACAAAAAACAAAAAACAAAGCATGACCGCACACCTACAAAAAATAAACAAATAAATAAATAAACAAAGAAAAAAAATATAAATACCTCTCAAATACCTTCTCCCTTAGCTGTCAGTACGTTTATGTGCTTGTAAAATCTGAAAAAAAAATCCCATATAGTATAAGCAATATCAGATATATTGTTCTTGAGTGTACTGACTCTTTAGGGTCTGAATTGTAAAATAAAATTTAAAGAAAAATGAGAACGCGAAGAAAAGAAAAGAAAAGAAAAAAAAATTTAAAAAAATTAAAATTTACAAAAAATTTTAAAAAATGAATAAATAAAAAGAATGACAGTCTGTATTAACTTTATTTATTTTTGAAACGATTAATAGAATTATCGACTGTTTTTTTTTTCTCTTTTAAATTCAATTTTTTTTTTTTTTTTTTTTTTTTTAGTTATTTGCCGTTAATGATCAAGAAATTAATCAACTAATTATTGAATTAATTGATCTGTGTGAAATCATACCTCTCTCCCCCTGCCGCAACTCCTTATCCCCCCCCCCCTGCAAAAAAAAAACAAAACCCCAAAACACACGAATCCCCTCCACCAAAAAAAAAAAAAAAAAGAACCCCACAAAACAAAAACCCATGAACGTGCATGCGCTTCCTACCTGCTCAAGCGCGGTGGCAACCAGCCAGTGAAAAAACGCAAAAGCACAGACACATTAAAACAAATTAAAACTTACCATTCTACATTTTACCAAGGTCTGTATAATTCATATCTCAATAAACAGTTTTGAACCATTAAAATGATTGTTATTGTTGTTGTTGTTGTTGTAATGAAACGTTGGCTGGGTCAGGCGAATGGAGCTGAGTACGAAACACACTCGGGGCAAGAGGATCTGCAAGTAAATGTATACCATAACGGTACGAAATAGACGGTTGTACCACCACGTCTACGCACAACTATGTGCGAACTTGTTAATGGCTGTATCGTTAAGTCTTAAGTAGCAGCCAGACCCGGGAAAAAGTTGACGAACACACGAAACTCTGTTTTAGTTCATTAACACGAAAGTTTATTCGATACAACACCTTTTTAGTGATCTATACGTGACTAGTTGACTTACAATCTGTGCTTTGGCCTGAGTCACTCTGAAGTCAGCTAACCGTCCCCGTTGACTCTGTGTGCTTTTTCTTCTAATTAATCTTTTCCTCTCTCTCTCTCTCTCTCTCTCTCTCTCTCTCTCTCTCTCTCCTTTCCTCGAAATTAGGCTTTCGTTTATAACTAGAACCGACCATACCACGTTACAATAGCAATGAAGAGGTACTCTACATTCTTCAGATATCCAAACCTGCAATGGGGATTCCCCGCGGTGAAGTGGTTAACGTGTTTGATATTGGCTTTGAAATTAGTGAGTTCGAACTCCAGTCGCGCAATTACGTTCACTTTTAGAATAATACCTTTGATTAATTTGTACTACGGCTTCTAGAAGGATGGCTTTGGCTTTAAATAACCCACGAAGACTGATTAAAAACAAAGAAAGCAAGAAACTAATCTAAAACTGCAACCTCATTGAGACACTTAACTGACATATCCAAGACATCCCCTTTTAGTGGAGGGGAAACTACCTAATTTTCAAGGCTGCCTATTTTTAGCTTCACCGACTCGACGGTAAAAGAATGTTAGATATGAAGCAATAACGATATACATCAGACGCTCATCGTCTGCTTGAAAAAAAATGAACAAACAAAGAAGGGACATAGAGAGGAAGCAGTTACGCTAATACGTCTGACGCTAAGATAAGAATTTAAAAAGTAGGTGAAAGAAAACCCAGTAAAAATTATAGGAACGACAATGCATATTTTCATTACTTTTATTATTACATAAAGACACTTTCAGCAATACAATTATTTACTTCTTTTGGAATTTTCCACACCAGCATTAGCCGATGCTTTCTCACTGGAGTTTGAGTGACAGCAAGTCTCCTCAAGTCTCCAGAACTCTCCTCAGTATTCTGGCAGTTCATAATAATTCAGTAGTTTGGATGGTCTCCACTTGTTCTCTTATTTCCTGGTCCTCCAGTCCCAGTATCCATCTTTTGATGACTGTACCAAGAGTACCAATTATAACTGGTATTACCGTCACTTTCATAATCCAAAGTTTTTTCAATTACGCGGCAAAGTCGCGGTACTTATCTCTCTTTTCGTTTTCTTTCAATTCTACTCTGTAGTCTGCCGGGTCAATTTCTTTTTTTTCCTTATTGATTATTACTAGGTCTGGTCGTCTGGCTGAGATTAGGTGATCCGTTTGTATCTCAAAATCACAGTGGGGTTTGTGCTTCTCGTTCTCCAGGACAAACTGTGCTGATCATTTACCATCTGTTCGTATGGTCAAAATTTCTATTTCTTGCACAATTCTCAGTGAATCACTTTAGTCACCCTGTCGTGTCTATTATTATTATTATTATTATTATTATTGTTATTATTATTATTATTATTATTATTTACTCATTAGAGTTTTTCACGTCAGCGTTAGCTGATGGTCTTTCACTGGAGTTTGAGTGACAGCAAGTCTCCTCAAGTCTCCAGGACTCTTCTCAGTATTCTGGCAGTTTTCAATAATGCTGTTGTTTGGATGGTCTCCACTCGGCCGCCAACTTCCAAATCTTCCAGACCCTTTGATAATCCTTTTGTTACCGTGCCAAAAGCACCAATCACAATTGGTATAATTGTCACCTTCATGTTCAATAGTTTTTTTCAATTCTCTAGCAAGGTCGAGGTATTTATTTCTCTTTTCACATTCTTTCAGTTTTATTCTGTGGTCTACCGGGACAGCAAAGTCGAAAATCTTGCAGATTTTCTTTGTTTTTTTTGTTTTTTTTTTGGTTGATTATTATAAGGTCTGGTCTTTTGGCCGAGATTAAGTGATCCGTTTGTATATCAAAGTCCCAAAGGAGTTTGTGTGCGTCATTTTCTAGGACAGGTGCTGGGTTGTGCTTACTCATTAGAGTTTTTCACGTCAGCGTTAGCTGATGGTCTTTCACTGGAGTTTGAGTGACAGCAAGTCTCCTCAAGTCTCCAGGACTCTTCTCAGTATTCTGGCCTTTCTTAGTAATTCTGTAATTTGGATGGTCTTCACTCGTCCGCCAACTTCCAAATCCTGTAGTCCCTTTAATAATCCTTTAGTAATGCACCAAAAGCACTAATCACAATTGGTACAATCGTCACTTTCATGTTCCACAACTTTTTCAATTCTCTAGCAAGGTCGAAGTACTTATCCTTCTTTTCGCTTTCTTTCAGATTTATTCTGTGGTCCGCCGGGACAGCAAAGTCGACAATTTTGCATATTCTCTTTTTTTGTTGTTGATTAGGTCTTGTCTTCTGGCCGGGATTAGTTGATCCATTTGTATGTTAAAGTCTCATAGGAGTTTATGCGCATCATTTTCTAGGACAGGTGCTGGGTTGTGCATATACCATTTATTTGTATGGTCGAATTAAAATTTCTTGCACATTTCCTAGAGGATCACTTTGTCGATCCAGTCGTGTCTCGCCTTATACTCCCTAATTTGCTGTATTCGCTTATTATGTGATTGATTATTTCGTCTCTGTCACTGCAATATTATTATTATTATTATTATTCCTTGAGAGTTTTTGCAAGTTTTTTTTTTACACCAACGTTAGTTGATGGTCTTTTACTGGAATCTGAGTGGCTTCAAGTCCCCTCAGGTTACCAGGACTTTTCTCAGTATTCTGGCTGATCTTAACAAGTCTATTGTTTGGATGGTCACGGCTCGTCCTCCGATTTCTAAGTCTTCCAATCACCTTTCCCACATCTTTCTCAAGCCTTTAGGGATCGCTCCAAGCGCACCAATTACAATTTATATCACCATCACCTTCTTGTTCCGGAGCTTTATGGCAAGGTCTAAGTACTTGTCTCTCGTTTCGCTTTCTTTGATAATCACGATGTGATTCAGTGGGTCGGCAAAGTTCACTATTCGGCAGACTCTCTTTTTCTATGATCACAACGTCTGGTCTTTGGACCGTGATGATCCGTTTCTATCACGAAATTCCAGGGAATCTTTTAGGTCGTATTCTTCAGGAGAGATTCTTGTTTGTACATATACCATTCGGTAGAATGGTCAAATTTCAGTTTCTTGTATAGTTCCAAGTGGATCACCTTTCCCACCCAATCGTGTCAAGTCTTATACTCTCTTCTACCGAAGTCTGACTGACAGCCAGTCTCCTTAGATATCTAGTGCTCTTTTAAGTATCCTAGGTGATTTAAACATTGCTGTAGTCAGGAGAATCTCGGATTTTCCTCTAATCTCCAGGTCTCGCAGTATCTTTTTTTAGATTTTTAAGGATCGTGACAAGGACTCCACATAAAATTAAAATCATTTGTCACCGTTAGGGTCCACAGCCTTTTTTTCTCTTTTGCTTTATTTCGTTTCTACTCTATGGAATGATAAAATTTTCTCCTTGTTAATTAATGCTATGTCTAGCCTTCCGATCCAAAAGAACTTGCATCTCATTTTTTAGGGACAGATTCTGGTTTATAGATTAACCATATGTCAGCATAAAGAAGTCTTGTACAATTCCCAGTGAATCACCTTTCCCACCCCAACATATATAATCACGTATTCTTTTTGTTGGTTGTTTTTTTTTTGTTTAATGGCATATAAACCTTTGTAGGTTATTTAATGCCAAAGCTATTCTTCTTGAAGAACAGTAGTGGAACTATTTAACCAATAGTTGGGAGGATAAGGGGGTTCAGTTCTTTGGCAAGGTCTAGATACTAATCTCTCTTTTCCTTTTCCTTCAGTTTTGCTCCTTGGTCAGTCGGAACTGCAAAATCCATTATTCGGCAGGTTCTCTTTTTTAAAAAAAATTGATAATCACTGTGTCTGGTTGTTGACAGTCACTTCGTCTGGTCGTCTGAGCGAGATTAGGTGATCTGTTTGTATATCAAAATCCCAAAGAACTTTTTTGCATCTCATTTTCTCCAACGGATTGAGGGTTGTGCATATACCATTTGTTAGTATGGTCAGATTTAAACGTTCTGCACAGTTCCCTGTGGATCACTTTCCCTACCCAATCGTGTCCAGTCTCATACTCTCTTTGCGCTTATTGTCATTATCATTATTATAAATATCATTATAAGGTATGAACGGACAGTACCAGGTTAATTGTGAGAAAACTAAGCAAATATAAGAAAAAAGAAAGACAGAAGGGAAGGAAGGAAAGAGACAAAGAGTGAGAGTGAGAGAGAGAAAGAAAAAGAGAGAGAGAGAGAGAGGGGGGTAGCTGTGACACCATATATCAGACGTTTATTGTTTGCTTCAATTTAAAGAGAAAGAAGGAATAAAGAAAAGAAGGAAAGTAATATATATATATATATATATATATATATACAGAGAAGCAAACAAAAGAAAGGAATGATACGATTTAGTTTGGTTTCTTTGCGTAATGGCACGTCAATCTTAACGGGTTTTTCAATAAAGATACATTACATACTGGCATTGTTTTCATGGTGGGTAGATTTTTAAGAAAGAACGAAACGTCTAATTCAAGCAGAAAATTAACCTATACATAAACATATCCCCGTAATACTATGTTTTTTTTTCATATTTTTATTTATTTATTCACCGTTGGATTCATTTTTGTTTTCTCCGATACATATATACATATATATATATTTACCAACCCCTTCGCTCGAGCAGGATATAACACAAGGTCAATTTTTTAGCGAAGTTTAACATCGCTACTTGCCTCACCAAGGCTGAAGAACCCAGTCTGTCCTACTATTTACCCATAGCTGGAGGGTGAATAATTAGATTCATACCTTTCCCAAGGGTATTAGTGCTATGTGAAATACAATCAGTCTCGTCTAAGATTTGAACTCGTGTCGCCGTGTTAATCTCCTACGTCGATAAGCATTACACCACGTGCACCTCCTGATATATATATATATATATATATATATATATATATATATATATATATATATATATATATATATATATATATATATATATATATATATATATATATATATATATATATATATATATATATATATATATATATATATATATATATATATATATATATATATATATATATATATATATATATATATATATATATATATATATATATATATATATATATATATATATATATATATATATATATATATATATATATATATATATATATATATATATATATATATATATATATTTCTTATGTTTTTTTCTCCCTCAACTACGAAGGTTTTGAATCATGACGGATGTCAGATATTCAGTTTTTGGTCCTTGAATGTGACTGTTGAGTAAGAAAAAAAGGAAATAACTGAGACTAACTCATTTTTTAGTGGTAAATGTAAGCACCCACCCACCCACACACACACACTAATGCTCTTTCTCTCTCTCTTTCACACACACACACACACACACACACACGTATATATATATATATAGGCAGCATGTCTTATTGAAGGTCACAGAGAAGGACTTAATTTTCAGTTTTATATTCAGATTTTTTTGTCGAAGGTGTTGCAACTGTGGTTTCAAAAACAGTAAGAAACGTTCCAAAAACTGACCGAAGTCTATGTTAGAGACCATTTCCGGTCAAATTTAAGGACTTAGATCTTCATATATATATATATATATATATATATTAAAAAAAACGATAATCGGTCACATTTGGATAACAAATTTATTTCCATCCTGTTAAGAGCATTGATATGAGTCAAAACTCCAAAAGAATTTTAACAGGACTTCATTAGATCCAAGAAGAAAATAAAATACAACCAGACCAGAGAGAGAGAGAGAGAGAGAGAAAGGGAGTAGTCAGAAAGGGGGAAGGAAGACCATTTCACCAATGCACTAGCCTTATGGCATTTAAGGCTACGTCCGGTCACTTCCTGTTTCAGCTTAAGACAAAGACAAAATAACAGTCACAGTAATACATATCAAAATTTCAAACATTCATAACAAAATTATCAATTTTAGATATAGTTTATCATCTTTTTTTCTTTGACTATAAACTAAATGTTTGACTATAGTCTAAATTTATTGATATGCCTGCCTTTAGCTATCAAATCACATCTCTAATTTAATAGGATACAGAGATCAGGGTTTAACATAATTTGTATCTTTTCTTTTAGACATAAATTACATCTACCATCAAAGTTGGATCTGATGAAGTCCCGTTGAAAATTATTTTAGAGTATTTGATTCATAATAATGCTCTTTGCAGGATGGAAATAAATTTATTATCCTAACGTGACTGAATATTGGGTTTTTCTCTTGAAAAATATTTGCTCGGTGGATTTTATTTACATTGAGTTTTTTTTTACCAGGAATATTTGAATATTCTAAATTTGAATACTTTATCTGTCCTGATTGAATTGTTCCCTATTCCTGATTTACTGGATTGAATAATACCGATATATATATATATATATATAGTCATCCACAGAAAGACTGTTTCGTTGTATCACAACTCTTCAGGGTGGCTAGACACGTGAGACCCTCCACCCAGGATCGAAACCCGACAAACTTTACATCAGGCTGAAAAGTACCAAAAACTCATTCCGGTAAGGGTAAGACTTATTAATTTAAGTTAAAATGTTTATACCAGTTTAATAAATTATAGTTAAATATTAACTTTGACTAAATACTAAATTTTTGACTATAGTCTAAATTTATTTCTATGCCTACATCGAGCTATAAATTACATCTCTGATTTAATAGGTTAGCGGGATCAGGGTTTAAGATAATTTGTATCTTTTCTTCTAGACATAAATTACATCTTCCATCCAAGCAGCTCACAGTAGTAGATCTTTTCAATATACTCCATTGAATTTCTGGAGTTAAACCCTTATTTTTCAATTTCCAAATGTGTTCGGATAAGGCTGTTTGATTTTTCAAGCCTTCATCACACACACACACACACACATATATATATAGGGTGTTTCAAAATTGATACAACCCATTAATATGGTGATGATTTATGACGGAGACAAGCGCAATGGCTGTCATTTGGAACACGTCCTGTAAAAAAATACATCCTTTAAGCTAGACACATCAAATCAATGTTTTTTTTAAATTGTAGTTATTACGAGGTGCATACGATAAGTTTCCAGACTTTTTCGTACAGGCATTTAAAATTGTCGTAGACTCTTGAAAATTCACTATGTTATTGCTATACATCTTATGAGATGACTGACCAATCCTTATGATTTCAGGTTCAAATGAACAGCTACAGCAGCAATTGGAATACACCCTACTAATGCCTGATTGTCACAGCTGTGAATTTCAAAAATGCAATTTGGACACGAGGACACTTTAGAAGAACGATATACAATAAAGTTGTGTTTTAAACTTGTTAAAAATGCCATAGAAACGTATGGAATGTTTCAGACTGCTTTTCGACCATCTTGCGTGAATCGAGCATCAGTTTTTGAGTGGCGTAAGAGATTCAAAGAAGACAGGGAGTCTTTGAGGGATGATGAGAGGTGTGGGAGGAGTAAGGAAGTCAATAAACCAGAGGTGATTGGCCAAAGGGTTATGGTTAGTATCAATATGTTGAGGTTTTAAGGGAGTTCAGGAAGAGATTCCGTCGGAAGAGGCCAGCACTTTTCAAATCGGCTCAGTGACATTTCCACCAGGACAATGCCTCAGTCCACAACTCCATCCTTGTCACAGACTATTTGACAAAGATGGGCATAAAGGCAGTTCCTCAGCCTCCCTATAGTTCAAACGTTGCTCCCTGTGACTTTTTCTTATTCCCTAAGCTCAGAGGCTGTCGTTATGAGGCAATTGAGGAGATGAAAGAGGCTGTGACGAAGGTCATTGACACGCTGACACAAGAGGACTTCCATGGGGCCTTCCAGAAGTTTTTGGAACGGTAGAACAAGTGCATTGCATCCGGAGGATATAACTTCGAAGGGGACTAGAGTTTCATATGTGTACTATCAATAAAACTGCCTATACGAAAAAAGTCTGGAAATTTATCATATGCACCTCGTATATCAGCTTCCGTGACATGCAATCATTTTTTTGAGTTTCTTGCCTCGGTAATAAATCATTATCATAATTATGGGTTGCATCTATTTTGCTTGCACTGTTTTGAATGATTTTCTCTCCAAATAAGTTCTTACCTAATTTCTTACCTCTCTTGTTCAAGGCATGGTGATCGAGGATTAATAATAGTTATAGTTCACTATTTTCAAAGGGGAAACAAAAGAACATAACATTAGTTGCCGTGGTTTTCTAGGACACTCAGTCATTTCGTTTCTTTCAAAAATAGGAATCACTGGCTGCAGTTTGAAAGTTGCCTCAGATCGTCTTCAGACCACGGTGCAATATGCATGAAGTTGGATTTGGTCGAAAGCAAGAAGTTTTCAGCATGAATGAAATGAACCACCATTCCCGTGTGATTACGTAACATCAAGAAACGGTTACTGTAAACGCGTAATAACATCAACGGCAGAAAGTAAACTTGTTTTTTTAAGATCACAAATTGCACACTAAAAATGAAGATGAACGTCCAATGTAATCTCTGCTCCTATTTGAGCTGGCGTATATATATATATATATATATAATTCTCTTAAATACCCTGTCCGGTGGCAAAAGCTGCTTGGTAGCGCCAGGAGTGGCAGTACCGCCTTGAGCTACCGAAACTGTTATCACCCCTGGTTGGCGGCTGATGAGGGCAGAGTATCGCACGTGCTTTTATACGTATGATGAAAAGAAATAGTTGAGTTATTAGCAGTCACATATGTCGCATGTATATTGAGACACACATACTATATATATATATATATATATATATATATATATATTTGTGGCAAAATGTCATGTGATATAATCGCTAGCAAGCTATCTTCAAAGGCTATTGCTAGTGAGTTAGGGCCTTCCTGGGTGTTTCTAGCTTCTGGCCTTGTGCTAATGTAATCTAAGTTTATTAAATGATAAGACATTATTAAAGTTAGAGTTTCTCATCCAGCTATCTTGAATGCTGTAATTGTTAACAAGCGTTACTCACTGATAATTGTTAGTGGATTCGATTCTCACTGGGTGCACCATAGATCTCTTACTAAACTTATTTGATGACTACCATCCCTGTTTTTATGTGACATTGTTCAGGAAGTTTAGAAACCTAGTTAAAATATGTACTTTAAGTTATTTTTCTTACACACCGAGAGAGGACGTTTAGCAAAATTCTTCACGCGCACCACCTATTGAAGGTGCCCTTCGGTTGGTGTAATGGTTAGCAAGGTAGACTAGCAAACCTACACGAGTGAGGTTGATT
>CAUZXS010005671.1:5000-100000 GCA_963585895.1 Sepioteuthis lessoniana | reverse complement strand
CTAGATGAAAACTACACAAATCCTGGAAGCAGCATCCCACCAAATAGTAGTTGTACAGCGTATTATTTCCCATTTCTAAAACCATCCAACTAAGATGAATATGACATCCTGGGCACTGTTGAAAAAGTAAGAATAAACTTATAAGCAATGAACACATCTGTGTTGAATGACCAGCAAGAACTTATATCAGCTTTGTGTGGGCTCTGGATAAAGTCTAGAAGACTTGCCAAGAAGGATGGATGGTGAGAGAGTCAGGGAATTCTGTCATCTGCACAGAGATGTGAAACTCGGTTTGGAGTTATTATCTCAGCTTATTTTTATAATTGTTAATATTTTGTAATATTGCCTTGCATTTTTGTGTATTGAGCACTCTGAAGATTTTACAATTTGGAGGCACTTGTGGTATTGAATTTTAACTATATATATAATGTATATATTGGTCGAGTTGGTTGTGGCTGTAGAATATACTGACTGCATCTCTGCAGAGGAATAAGATTCCCCCGAGTGTCCTGGATATGACACTCAACAATCTCATGGTGAGGCTCCAGTAATGCTGGAGCTATGGGGAATGCAAAGTACCCTTTATTGCCATCACTCCCAGGTCCACTCTGGTTTCTGGTAAAATTTACACTATAGAAAACCCACCACTAAAAACCTCTTTGAGTATTTCAAATCAGCTGTTCCACTCAGTGCAAAAACAAATTACATTAGAAATGAAATTAAATGAATTTACAATAGATGCAGCGAAGAGAAAGACAAAATTACACACAACACACACTTTATAAACACCCCCAGAAACAATAATTATCCAACATCAATCATACGACACTTAAATAATAAGAAATAACGGAAACTACATAGACCCTCTAACACCTGTTTCCTGAAACTACCACATTTCAGTGAAATTATCACTAAAGAAATATGTAGGGTTATTTACAAGGAAGGGCTAGATTTACAACTGTCGCACTCCGACTCTCTATGCCAATACCTAACGAAAAAAAATATCACAATACTATCACAACATGTACTCTAGCCAACTGCCCAATAAGGGATCCAAGCATATGCCAAATGCACTATTTATTGTTTAATTTGCTTAAAATACCATAATTTTTATATAGGAAGTACAATCAGACCCCTCCACATCAGAATTAAACACCTGAACACACGTGCATCCTCATTTCATAAACACTTGATTAAATGCAAAAATAATTATAATTTTTCCATTAAAATAAAAGCAATAATAAAGTAATGTTGGTAATCTCAGAATTGAGAAAGCTTTATTAATAGCTAACTTACACCCTCAGATTAACAGTAGGTTAGAATAAAATACTGAATATATCATTAATTAACCTGCACATTTCAAATACATATTTAAATTTAAAAAATAAATAAAATGAAATTGATTAGGACAACTGATATCATGTCTATTCCGCATGGTGTTAAAACACCCTACATTGCACCATGGTCCTCAACATCCAACATGGTGTTCTAACACCCCACATGTCACCATGTTTACAAGGTTCAAAAAAATTTGCACCTCCAATATTGTGTTCATTTATTAAAAAAAACGTCTCTGCCACTGAAGTTTTACCTTGAAATTAATTAGACTCAAAAACTTATTATTTCGCATTGCAACAGCCCTCTAAATTAATTTAATAATATATACATATATATATATATATATATAAAGTGGAAGTGGACATAGCATAATGGTTATCATCATAGGAATTGAAACAGGTTACCCATGTTCAAATTTAGGACAAGGCTGATGTGTTTCACTACATGCTAATATCCTTGGGAAAGTTATGAAACCATATCTTCTCCCCCTCATCTATGGGTAAATAGTAGGGCAGACCGAGTTCTTCAACCTTGGTAAGGCAACCCATCTAGGAAAACTCTGTATTCAAACCAGCTATACTCTTCTTAAAAAATTGACTTCTTGTCACATCTTACCCATGAGTGAGGGGTTGGTTTATATATCATTTGACTTCATTCATCTTTGCATCCAAAACCATGAATTGAGAACCAGTTCATTAAAAGTAAACATAATATAGGTAGTATGGCTTGACACTTAAAATTATCCATTTCTACTATTTTCACTTTATTTCTCCCCTCTGCCCCATTTTGTATGAACCCTCTTATCCTCCCCTCCCTGCAATAGCTTAAATAGTACAACTACCATTTTTCTACAAGGATGGCTTTGGCATTAAATAACCCATGAAAGTTGACATGTCATTAAACAAAGAAACCAAAACTAACATCAAGTGTTATTGAAGAGTTGCTATTCATAAACTATTATTTATATATACAGGGTAGGGCAGAGAGAACAACCAATTTTGAAAATTTCACAAAATCATTAACTTTGGTTTCAAACAAGTTTTATTGACATCACTGTTTATAGCCTTGAAGAGCTCCTGGGAGCAATGGACGATAGAGACGGGTGGCGAGAGAGGGTCAGGGAGATCCGTGCTGGCAGGGCAACATGATGATGTGTTTACACTGAATTAGCATTTGACAAATTTAAGTTTGGAAAACAATATCCTTCATGTTTGTCTGTTTTGATCGATGCATTTCTGAAGGCGTTCTTGGAAGTTAGCCTTCACTCTCTCCAATATTGCTCTGTCAATTTGGACAACTTTAGTGCAAATAGCTTCTGTCAAATCTTCCAGTATATGGGGCTTATGCTCATAGAGGGGTGCCTTGAGGTATCCTCACAAGAAATAATCCCAAATGGACAAATCAGGGGACCAAGAGGGTCAAGAAGTGTCAGTAAACCTTGAAATGAGGCAGTCACTGAAGAGAGGGCGAAGCACGTCCATTGATGTATGGGCTGTTGCTCCATTTTGCTGAAACCTCATGTCAAATAGGCACAAAATTGTTATAGCACTCAGAGTTCTTAGTCAGAGCATTTCCATTATTGTCATTAAAAAAGTAAGGACCAATGAAAGCAGCTTTACCAACAACACACCAGATTGTCACTTTTGGGTTATGCAGTAGTTTTGCATGCAGTTCTCTCGGATTTTCAAGAGTCCAATAACAATAGTTCTGTTGATTCACCATGCCATTGAGATGAGAATGAGCTTCATCACTTGTTAACAAAATGGAATTGTCATTTGCCTCAACAATTGCTTTCATCTGACCAGCAAAGTTAAGTCTCTGTGCATAGTCTTCTGGTTTCAACTACTGGACAACAACTAATTTCTAGTGGTGGAAATGCAGGTCTTCATGCAAAATACGTCTTACTGATCGATTACTGATGCCAAGTTCAATGGAATGCCTCTAAGCCAATCGATCGGGACTTTGCAGCATAGCTTGTCTGACACATTCCTCATTTTCTGGTGAACATACTGTTCATTTGGCCCCTAATGGTCTCTTATCTAATACTGTACCTTGTGTGTAAAATGCATTAACCCAACGCACAATTGTCTTATGGGTGGGAACAGACTGATTTGGATGAATGTTGAAGTGGCGCTGAAATTCACGCCTAACTGCTGTAACAGACTCATTATTCTTCACGTAACTATCATAGGCAAACACACTATTTTCTATCGTCAACATCACCATGGATTCATCTGAAATAGAACAGAAAATGTTAGAGAAAAACTGCTAGGACCCTACATCCAAAATCATACATGCCAGATATATGACCCTCTCCCTGATGCTGAATAGTAGCCATTTCAAAATTGGTCATCCTCTCTGCCATACCCTGTATAAAAATAAAACAATAGAATGACATGCTCAGCTACAGCTTAAATAGTAGCATTACCATTCTTCTACAAGGATGGTTTAGGCATTAAATAACCCAAAAAGATTGATATGTCATTAAACAAAGCAACCGAAGCCAAACCAAACCAATGATTCAGTTACAAATAGAAGCAGAGAGTTAACATAAGAGTTGAGGTTTGCAATGACCATCTTTTAACAGTGAATGGATTCGCATATAAAGACTTCTGTTGGCATTTGTTTTAAGAATGCAAATTATACAATCATTCCCTAATTTCTTTCTCAATATTGGGTTAATCCATATCTTTTTTCTCCATTTTATACTTTTCTATTTCTCTTTGCGAACACCATTATCCCCCAACTATGGATTAACATCATTACTGTTCTTCTACAAAAATGGCTTTGGCACTAAATAACTCTGAGAGGTTTATATGCCATTAGCCAAAGAAACAAAAACCAAACCTGTCCCATTTTTGCCTCTCTACATCTCATTTCTTCTTACCAGACACAAACGCCAAGGCTCTTTTTCCTTTGGATTCAAACTCATCTTTTTATTCTCTTTCTCATCACTTTTTATATTCCTTCATTTCTCTCTTTCCTTTTTCATTCTTTTTTTCATTTCTCTCTTTCACTTATAGCTAATCTTCTTTCCCCTCCTTTTTTCATATTTTCTTACGCCTCCCAACAATACTGGCTTTGGTTTTCTCTCAAATATGATTATTTATTTAGTTATATATATATATTAACTTTCTTGCACTATCTTTTCTCTTCCCCTCTTTTCTTTCAATATTATCTTTTTGACACTCTCCTCAATTTTCATTCTTGACTTTCCTTTGGGAATATCACCCTCTTCCAAATGACTTGGCTTACCATCTAATGAATATGTATGAACCAATCTAGAATTTCCATCTCTCTGTTGTTTGATAAATGATGCATTATGTATAGGCAGCTGGCCTCTCTCTCAGTCTCTTCATTTTCCCCTGTTTAGCTGAGGAGCAAAAACCTCCTTTTTCAATCTTTACCATAATTTTTTCTATCAAAAACCTGTGCTTTCAGCTTCCTTCATTTCTATTCAGAACTGCAGATTGTCTCTTCCTAGTTTTCTCTGACTTTTTGTCTGAAATGAAATGAACTCTGATCATCTCTGTCTGTCGATGAAAGTCCCACAATCTACTTTCTTTCACAATTCTGTTTGGTCTCTTTCTCTTGTTTAGCCCTTCTCTTTTGGTAGGTCTTAGAATATGCTGACTATATCTCCTTCAGAGGCATGACACTCTTTAAAAAAAAAAAAAAAAAAAAAATGTTCTTGATATAACACTAAACTGCATCTGATGCTGAGGGGAGATCTGGTGAGTGTGGCAAATCCTTTGATTGCCATGATTCTCAGGTCCACTCTGACCCAGAGTGATAGTACCTCTTTTGGTCCAATCTATAGGTTAGATAGATCTGTTTAGATATTATTCCTATTTGATAGGACAGTGTACAAAAAAATTAAAAATCTTAAGACACAACTGCACAGAAATGTAAATGTGAAAATACAGAGAACATGATTCCCTAACCTTTGAGTATAAAATAATCCCAGACTCTTTGATATGTCATTAAAATCAACCAACCGAGTTTAGCCTGGGAACATTGTATCATGTAATAGCAACCTAAACTAGCAGATTGTTGTTATTGAATTTGATTCACACTGAGTGCCCCGTTCTTCTGGCTTTGTGCTAAACTTAGTAATTGACTACTTATCACTAATTGAGTTTTTCTATTTTACCTCTCTCATTTTGCACATTATTCAGTCTCTCATAAATATTTGCTTCTCCCTGCCTCCTCAGCGGTTTCTCTTCCTTTGTCATTTTTGGTCCACACATTGGTCTTTCTCTGCACAGTCTGTATCTGAAAATCAATTAGTCTCTCTTGATGCCCCCACCCCTCTTTGAATATCAATTGCCTCTCTTTCTCTCTGTCTTCTGATTGGTCACTGCTTTGTCAATCTGTCTATTCATTGGTTAATCTCCTTTCTACACACTTCCACTCTCTTCCTTTCCTTCTTTCTCTCTGAATTTCTTTTGTCTTTTTTTTTTAATCTTTGGCCATCAGCTATCCTTTTTAACTCCCTCTTCTCTGTATCTCTCTTGCTATCACACACTTGTGGATTTGTCTTTCTTTGTCACTTTCTTCCTTATCTGTGGATTGGTTTCTGCCCACCATTGCATATAGCTTTTTTTTACGCTTGCCTCTCATCTCTCTCCTGCATAGATTTTCCCTCTGTCAAAATTAATCTTTTTTCTCATACTCACTTTGCCTATATATATTTTGGGTTTGGAGGTATTCCTGTGACATAGTGGTTAGTGTAGTAAGCGAGTTCAAACTCCAGTCGTGCTATTACTTAGAGACTATTACCCTTATCCCTCTCTCCAAGCTCTGGGTTAAATAGTACTCATCATCATCATCTAGTTGTGCCGATTGAACAAATTCCTTTGACTCTCTCTCTCTCAGTCCTTATTGTCCATTGCTCCCGGAAGGTCCTCTAGACTGCATCCAGTGTCCACACAGAGCTGATCTATGTAAGTTTTTGCTGGTCTGCCAACACTGGTATATCTATGTGTTGGAGTTCAGAGGAGAACATCGCTTATAAGTTCATCTCTGCTTCCGCAGCAGTGCCCAGTATGTTTTGTTTGTCTTTCTTGGATGATCTGTGAGATGGGAGGTAAGTGCCTGTACTGCTGTTTGTCAGGTGCTGCTTCCAGGATTTGATCAAAAGAGCATGCAGCATTCTTTTGAAGATCCAATTTAGCTTTTTCTCAATGTGTTTTATTAGAGTCCTGGTGATGTAACAATATAGTAGTTCTGATACAGCTATGTCTTGGAAGAATTTTCATTTTATTCTATTGGAGAGATTAGTAATGTTCTTCAACAAGGATGGATTTGGCATTAAATAACCCACAAAGGCTGATATGCCATTAAAATAAACAAAGCAAACTAATGTATATTTATAGTGAGATATCTATCATTTCTATGCTTATCACGAAATAACTGCCTGTATATAAAAGATGTTGTCACCGAATTTGTCTCTCTTTTCATCAAAATGGGTTGCTTTGAAATGAATCTGTTAATACCAGTGTCATAACTAAAATGTTGATTGCATTTCTCTGCAAATTAGGACCCTCTACACAAAGGGATACCCTGGGTATAATACTAAACTATATCTGGTAAAGTTTCAGTTCAGGAGCTCTAGAGAGTGTGGAGTCACTCCTTTATTGCTATTACTCCCAGGTCCACTTTGACATGGAGTGGTTGTGCCTGTTTAACATGGAACTCTGATAATTACTGGTATTAGGTATAACTGTGTGCAAACAATTGATTTTTATTGAATAGATATAGTTACTTAAAACCTTTATAAGTCTTTGCAAACTGCAGGGTGTCTCAAAATAGATGCAACTCATTAATATAATTCATATTGCATTTAGTCATCTGAATCTTAAAAAGCAATCCTATCTCTTCAGAAAGGGCAAACCAGATGACAAGGGCAGAAATTGATTGACTTTATCTTACAGTGCATGTGAAAGACAATGTTCTTGGGAACATCTTTGGAGGAACTTTTTCAGAGTTCTTCCAACACAATCTCTCACCACTTCCTGCCAGATTTGGGATTTTCTACCACCTTGTTGAGGTTGTTTACTGACCCTGTGACTTGAAATTTGTGCACCCAATGATAAATTTGGTTTTTCTGGGGATAATTGTTTAAACTTCCTGCAATATTTTGCTTGCACAATTTTGAATGATTTTTTTCCTCCAAATAAGTACTGACGCAAAATACATTTACCTCTCTTGTTCAAGACATTGTGATTGAGGACTAATAGTTGTTATAGTATACTATTTTCAAATCTAGGTACCGGACATTGGCCTAGGGGTTAGAGTGTTCGCCAATCGCCCGGGAGACCTGGGTTCAATCCCAGGTCGAGTCATACCAAAGACTCAAAAAATGGTACTTGATGCCTCCTTGCTTAACACTCAGCATTATAAGGTACGGATCAAGGGTAAAGTAGAGCAATCCAGGGAAGGAGTAGCGCCCTCCCCTACACCTTGGTGTAGTAGCTATCGAAAAGGGAGCCTTCGGGTTACCCTCGACTATGGTTGCCAACTTTACTTTTACTTATTTTCAAATCTAAAACAAAAAAGAACACCACATTATTATTAAGTTATTAGCTATCGCGTTTGTCCCATATATATTGAGACACTCCGTATTAGTAAATTGGCCTAGTGGGTAAAGTGTTTACCAATGGTCCAGGAGACCTGGGTTCAATTCTAGGTTGCGTCATACCAAAGACTTTAAAAATGGTACTTGATACCCCCTTGCTTAACACTCAGCAATATAAGGTACGTATCAAGAGTAAAGTGGAAAGGAGTAGCGCCCTCCCCTACACCTCAGTGTAGTAGCTATTGAAAAGAGAGCCTTCTGATCGCCCTCGACTAAAGGGAGATAACTTTACTAACTTTACTGTATCAGTATTAAATTAGTACTCTTAAAATCATAAATGTCCAAAGTAGACCAGTCAACAAAAAAGAAATTTTTTTGAAATGGTGTCGAAGCACCAAACATCATTTTTTTTAGCTAATTTGAAGGCACTGAATCTGAAAATAACCTTATTTTTTCTTAGCTACTGTTTTATCTGTACAGAAATGCTTCATTTTTTAGGGAGAAAAAAAAAAAAGCAATTTTTTCATTTGTTTTCTGTATACGATATAAACTGATGGCAATATTTCTCAAAGTAAAATCGTAAAAACCTCTCAATTCATATTTAAGCCAACAAATATTGGTCTGCTTATTGAGAAATACTATTTTTGCAATAACAATTAGACCATAAGGGTTTAAAAATAGCACAATTGAATATATCAAGATTAACAACTATTTTCATCAAATCATTTAATAAACTGTCGAAATAAAATCTTTGTGAAAATTAGAAAAATTTCTCTTTCTTGATTGTCATGTTTAATGTTATTTAAGTCCCTTTTAATACTCCAGTAGTAGTCAGCCATCATTTGTTTGTCCCACCGTCCCTGGTAGCGCTTTTCCATTATATATCTTGATGGAATTGTTCTCCTTGCTTATCACTCACATCACTGCAATTATCCGGTAATTTACCTAAATGGTTATGTAAAAAAATGAACCTTAATACTCAGATTAGCACCTATGTCATGTAGACTTTTTGACAGCTTTTCCACTAACTCCTTGTAGTTTTCGGCCTGGCGATTGTCTAAGAAGTTACTCACCACATCAACAAACAATCTCCAACTGGGTAATTCCAAGTCATTCATTGAATTAACAAATTCCTCATTCTTTATGAGTTTCCTGATGTTATGGTGAAACCATTTTGATGATGTTCATCATGTACAATGGAATAGGTACATCCAATTGGGATATCTTAAGTTGGAATTTTTCCAACTGTATAAACAAAAGCTCTCAATGTGTTGGGTTTCCTTCCATAGTGAAGATGCAAAAGTGATGGGATAAATTTATGAATATCAAACAGAAGATTATAGGGTTTCATTTTCTTTTTGGGCATCTTAATTATCAGGTTTACTAAAGTGTATTACTGATAAAGTTTATCAATTGATTTAAATTTTGGCAATAAACTAGAAAAATTCAGTACTTCTATTTTAAAATTTTTGACTTAAAAACACTTTTAAAAAGTAGAAAAACACTTTTATAAAAAAATAGTCTATTTCAAGTGGCTGATATAAATTGCTCAGCCTTCCTGAAAATTGATGGGTTTCTATGACCTTTTATTAACTAAATTTAGTGATCAGCTAAGATCATGAATGGATTTTTTTCTCTCCAAAAATGACCCATTACAGTACGGCAAAAACAGTAGCTATCAATGAAAAACTAATGTCATTTTCGGAATCAGTACCATCAAATTAGCTAAAAAATGTGTTTTGTTTCTTGACATCAAAAATCATGTTGCCCAGTGTTATGAGAATTAAGAATAGTCACTTGTAGCTATAATTAACTCTTGTTTTCCAGAATCCACCTGGCATTCATGCCGAGTGGATGTTGTTATGCAGACCACCTAGTCTCAAGAGGCCATCTTTCCTGTCAATACTAACTTACAAGGTTAAGTTTATACCTTGGCGCCTGAGGCACCTTGAAAAGGGAATGCCAATGGGATCAAGGATTTTTTTGTGACAGCTGTGCATGAATATCAATTCGTGCGTGATCCCTCATAATAATTATGCCCTTGTGTCAGGTCGGATGAATATCTTGTTTACAAATTATTCTTAATACTTGAAACTATATAATTGCTTGCAAAAAAAAAAATTGCTGACGTCAGTAAAAAATAAACCATCCACAGTTCACATGCTGTGTAACAAGCCAATCAAACTTTTTTTTTTTTTTTTTCAAGACTCAGTTTTCCATATTTAGGTTTTACTTCTATAGTTTTTTTTTTTTTTTTTTTTTTCTGTCTTTTCAGTTTGTGTACATCACATTTGAACAAAACATAACTTTTTTAAAAATCTCTAACAAAAAAATAAAAAGATGAATAAAGAAAAAAGAGTTCTAATTCATAGACCCATATTTCTAGTTTCTGAAACAGATGTTAAGGCGGGCTGGATTTCCCCTAAGACAGGGTGAAATTTAATCAGATTTTCTGTGGTGCCTACATTGAAGGGGTTGTCAGTGAAAGAAACAGGTGTGAAGTGTAGTCATTATTATTATTTATTTATTTATTTATTTTGATGGATAGGAAGAAGATAAGGAGGAAAATGGATATGAATGATGGGTAGTAAAGGTTGAGTAGACTGGTAAGAGAAGAACAAAGAGAGGGGAGTAACAAGACAAAATAAGAGAAATGAGATTTCAGAAGGAGAGAGTTGGAGGAAGGAGAAAAATGGAAGAGGGAATGATAGTGGAAAGGGAGAAGAAAGGGAGGTTATAGACAGGAGAGGGAGGGAATGGATATAAATGGGAGGGTTTCAGTAAAGGTTGAGGAGAGTTTGAGTTAGTTGAAGAAGGTAATTGGTTGAGAACAAAGGTGGAAAACAGGACAAAATGTAAGCGAGTGGGGGGGGGTAGAGTAGGCAGATTTCAGAAGAAAATATATATCTATATATATATATATATATATATATATATATATATATATATATATTAGATGAAGGAAGAGGAAGAAAAAAGGAAGAGACAAGATGAAGGAAGGATCTTGGAAGATTGAGGGGAGCAAAACAGAGGAGGAAGATGATTCAAAGACTCTCTCTCTTTCTTCTCTCCTCTCTATCTTCCTTGTTCTCTTCTTTTCTTCACTATTGTATCTCTTCTTTCCTCCTTTATTGTATCTCTTCTCTCTCTCTCCCTTCCTTCCTCTTTCCCATTTTTTCATTCAGGTCAGATGAGGAGACTAATTATATCTTTTCACCGAACTCGTTACTCCTTCATAATTAGATAACTGCCAGCTTCAAGATGATGATAAAAGGACCAAAATTTACTCTGGCCCAAACCTTTTGCAAGTGGGTCTTTGTCCAATGAGTGGAGAGTGCCACCAAGTTGGATTTAAGGAATGGATGTTACTATGCCAATGGACTCATACTGTTATATACCCTATCTATGGACATTATTGGATTTGTCCCATTCTGCATGAATATGTTGGACGCTAGTGTGAGGGGGTGAAAATATACTAAGTAGTCACCACTAGTAACGGCTACCTTCTTCACGCCGCTGGCAAGTATTGTATTTTGTTAATGCTATTAAGATTTCCATTTCATTTCCAACCTCTGTTTTGGTTATTTCTCATTCAGTAACCTTTAGTTAGGTTACAACACATACTCACAAAGTCACCATGGTGTGTGTCACTGAACACTGATTCCTGAATTGCAGAGAAGTGTTCAAGGTGTTTCTCTGAGGTTGAAAGAATTCGTGTGTAGTTTATCATCATTGCTTGTCTTATAAGCTATTAATAGTAATTTGACTACTCCCTCAATGTAAGATCTCGACTTCTAATATAATAGAAGAAAAGTTTACCACTATACTAGGAGTCATTAATAGTATATTGAAGTCTCATGAAGAACTCCAGTGATGGAATGATTTACTCATTTTTTTACCTAGACACCCCCCCACAACACTTCTACCAGAGATTAGAATGTTGTATCTGTGCCTGGGAGATTATATTGAAAATAACTATTCAATAGTCCTACAAAAATAAATGGTGGGGTAGTCCTGTAGCAAAAGGGTTAAAGTGCTGGACTGCAGCTTCAAAGTAAGTGAGTTTGAACTCCAGTGACACTATTATGTGTACTTTCTTGGGAAAGGCATGAACCCTATAATCCTCCCAGCAATGGGCTAAATAGTATTACACCTGTTCTTCTCCAAGGATGGCTTTGACATAAAAAAAAAAGAAACCAAAGCCGAATCAAAAATAATTACAGAATATGAAAAACAAGATATATAAATACAGACATACATACTAACGTCATTAATTGGTTCCAAAAGCTGTGATGTAACCAAGTAGTTGATGTAAACAGGATGTAATGCCCATGAACCTAGCATAGATAACTCGGGAAAGAATATAACTATCGGTAAACCTTAAAGAACTCTAAAAACGCACTTAGTCATGTTTTTTCAAAAGAATAATGAACACATAAATTGTATTATGAAGGCGTTTGTGATATAATGGTTATTGTCATAGGAAATTGACACAGCGTTCAGATTTCAAATTCTGAATGAACAGTTTACATTTCCCATAGCGTTAATATCCTTTGAAAGGTATGCATCTAATTGTTCTTCTTCCAGCTATGAGAAAATAGGACAGACAGACTGGGGTCTTTAACTTTGATATGACAACCGGTCTAGGAGAAGGAAAACTGAATTCAAACTTCTTAAAACTCCACTTAAAAATGACCTTGTGTCACATCATACTTGTACAGATACATATATTTTTTATACATGATAAAAATTATTTCTCAGTTGGGTTTAACAACATTCAAGAAAGGAAGAGTTATAGAAACTCTATGATGAGGACAGAGTCCGTGTTGAAAACAAAGGGTGACTGAAATAATTACTCCTTAAAAAAAATACAGGAGTAAGTTTAACTCGACACACACTTATAAATGTGATTGGCAATTTTGGCAGTTTAAAATTACATCACCAATGCATTTTTTCTCCCCTGAGAAGTTTCCAGTTGAACCTTGCAGCTCTTAAGGCTGGCCCTGATCCAGAAAACGGTTCAAAATTCTCACATTCTGGATCAGAGCTGGCCCACTACAAGGCCCAATTGGAAACATTTTTTGCGAGACTCTAGGTCCATGATTGAGATCTATAGAATCTTAGAGATATATAGTTCCTTATAGATTATATGGTAGAGTGAAAAGCAATCAAAATCAGTGCCCAATCTCCAAGATATTCAAGTATCAAACGTTTAGTTTTTGAAAAAACCTAGAGTCAATTATATGAGTAAGAGCTAAAATGTTTTAACTCTCTGAATCACTGTTTTATTAATAACATCATTGTTGTGTTGCTAGCATGGGTTTCCCTGACTCTCACGTCATTTGTCTCTCTCATTCATTGCTTCCAGTAGATTTAGATTACATCCTGTATCCATACAGTGTTGTTGTAGACAAGTTCTTGTTGGTCGGCGAACATTTACATGTCTGTGTGAAGGGGTCCATAGGAGAACGTCACATGAGTTTGTCCTTACTTCTCCAGCAGTGTCCCGCATGCCGTGTTCATCTTATTTGGATGGTTTGTTCATAATGAAACTCCATATTACTGAGAAGGATTTTTAAAGTGCCATTTTCCCAGGTCTACTCTGACCCAAAGGGGTAGTACCCATTAGGGTCTAATCTCTGGGTCAAATAGATCTGCTTAAAAATTATTCGTATTTGATAGGACTCTCTGCAAAAAAAAATCTTAAGAAACAACTATACATAGAATGTAAATATGAAAAAATGAGTACAATTCCCTAACCTCTTGGCATACAATAACCAGAGACTGATTGACATGCCATTAAAATGAATCAAAAACTTCTCTTTTGATATGACATGAAGCTGTGCCATCATATTTATTTCAATATCCTCCACGTATCCTGGAATTGAATTTCCACTTTAGAAAACAAGAAAAGGCACCTCAGAGCTTAGGGGTTGACCTGTAATCCTTGAGAACAGGATCCTGGTGGCTGAGCAGTTTGTGACCTAGTAATCGAAATAATCACATGACCTGCAATACTTCAAGTTGGCCTTTACTGAGCTTGACAGGCAGTCAAAGAGGCCCAATCTTATCATTTAGATGGTCATGTCTAGCTCTCAAACCTATATGATTGTCCTGACTGTATTTTTCAAATACTCTTGTAGCAAACAAACACCCAACCCTTTTTAAATTAAAGGTGCTAGAAGTGGGTGGCTGAGAATCAATCGAGTTGAGAAAAACAAGACTTTGAGTGTCCTGGGTTTGACATTAAACAATCTGATGGTAAGGCTCCAGTCTTGGAGTTTGGGTAATGTGAAATACTCCTTCATTGCCATTACTCTCAGGTCCACTCTGATCTGGAGTGGTAATACCTGTTTGGATCTCATGTATGGATCAAATAGAACTGCCCAATCATTCACTAAGGATTATTATTATTAGCTATTTGAAACCATACAGCTGTGTGCAAATTGTTTGTATTAGATAGAAATACTTGATAAATAGAATTACTAATGTTAGATAGCAATACTTGGAACCATTTAACTGTTTGCCAACAAATGAGTGAAATAGAATTGTTAGTGTTGAATAGTTTCAAGAATTACTGTGTGTAAACAAATGATTAATATTAAATAGAATTGTTAGTGTTAAATAACAATACTTGAAACCATTTAACTATGTGCAAATAAATGAACTGTAACAACTCCTTTAAAAATAAAGTTACTTTTTTGCCCTGGAGTTCTCAATCAGCCCCAGTGTATTTTAATTAATGAAGCAAATGGATTTTAATATAAGGTTTTAATATAATTTATACATTTTGATATAAAGTTCTCTTCATGTCAAATTCTAAGTAAACAGACATAATGTGTAGATTAACTTTGAAAAATGACTATGAAGTGATTTATGGTGTATTGTTAGACAAGAGTAGATTAACAGTTAGGAGAGGGGTGGGCCAGTTAGCTTAGAGCCAGATCTTTATCCTTTCTGGGAATTCCTTTTTGCTTTCTTTCCAGTTTTTGGTTTGTGTCATCTATCATTGCTATTCTGTCTGTTCAATTGTACAGGCACCACTGAGACAAAGCCTGTGACTAGAGGCTGTCTTTATAGGTGTGGTGTTTCTGGTGAGAGATCCTTCCCCACTCAACCAAACCAGTGCTGTAAGGATAAAGGGTTGGTGGGGTATTGAGAGTAGGGAGTGTTTTCTTTTCTTTTTTTTTTTTTTTTTTTTTTTTTTTTAAGGAAAAGTTAGGAAATGAATGTGGGTGGTGTGTGTGTGGGGGGTCCAGATTTGAGAGAGAACAGAGATGAAGTAAAAATTAAAAAAAGGAATGAAAGTGAAGAAAAGCAGCAATAATGAGATAAAAGGAGAATGGAAAAAGAAAGAAAAAATTAAGAAAGTTAAAAAAGCTGGAAAAAGAAACAAATAGGAAGTATGTGTAAAGTAAAAAAAAAAAAAATGTTGAGAGAGGAAAGAAAGGAAGAATGAAAAAAGCCTGAAAAGGAAAAAATAAAGAGAAGAATGAAAAAAAAGAGGGGAATGAGAAATGAAAAAAGCCAAAAAAAGAAAAGAAAGAGGTGAAAAAGATTGAGAAAAGAAAGAGTAAAAAGATGAAAGAAAAAATGAAAAATGATTGAGAAAAAAGATAAAAAGGAGTGAAAATAAAAAAGATGAAGACAGGCAAAAATAAGTTGGCGACCTTAGACGAGAGTGACCCAAAAGCTCTCTTTTCAATAGCTACTACACAGAGGGGTAAGGGAGAGCGCTACTCAATTCCTTGGATTGTTCCACATTACCTTTGATCCTTACCTTATAATGCTGAGTGTAAGGCAGCACCAAGTACCTTCTTTTTTTTTTTTTTTTTTTTTTTTTTTGAGTCTTTGGTATTACTCGACCTGGGAATGAACCCCGATCACCTGGACCACTGGCAAACACTCTACCCATTAAGCCAATGGCCCAGTGGAAAGAATAAAGAGAGAATATATAAAGAGTAAAAGGGAAGAGAAATTTAAGGAGGCAATAAAACTAAAAATGAATAAGGGAAATTAGAAAAAATTTAAAACAAGAAAAGGAATAAATGGAAGCGAATGAAATGAATGAAAAAGGATTAGAAGAGGAAGAAATGAGAAATACGATAAAAAGTTCTGAAGAAATCTGAGAATGAAAGTAAACAGTACTATTTAAAATGGACTCAGAAAGTAAAGGGAAAAAAAAAAATTCTATCCACCCTTCCCTGGTTGTCCAATCTGGAAATTTCTGACTTATTTAAGCCTAGTAAATTGAATCAATCTTAGAAAAAGAAAATATTTATTCAATATAAAATATCCACTTCATGACCAGGTTTTTTCTATGCCCTTTTCCCACTACCTTGACAAGATGTAATCAATTCTTTTTCTTCAGAAATCTTCAAAGAAGCATGGAATTCATTTAGGCCATTTCTAATTAAATTCTGATGAAATAAATTCTTGCCTGTAAGGAAATGGTCAAGATGCTTGAATGAATGGTAATCCTTATTAAACAGGGCATAAAAAGTCATTTTTTTTAATGATTGACTATAAGAGCAAGCATTATGTAACTAAGTGACACCACTTCTATTCCTGGTCAGTCTAGTTGCAATAAAAAGCAATTGAAATTAGAATGAATGAAATATTTCTGATGGTTTGGTTTGGCTTCTTTGTTTAATGGCATATCAACCTTTGTAGGTTATTTAATGCCAAAGCAATTCTCCGAAAAGAACAGTAGTGGTACTATTCAACCCATAGTTGGGAGGATAAGGGGGTTCATACCTTTCCCAAGGGTATTTGCCCGAAAGTGAACATAATAGCGCGACTGGAGTACGAACTTGCTTATTACGATTCCGCAGTCCATCGCTATAACCATTACACCACAAGGACACCTCAAATATTTCTGAGATGAGATTTATTTTGATTATTCACATAATGACAACTATTGCTTTTATTCTCATTGTTATACTTAGAACATATACATGTGCGATGCACAGCATAGAGTTGGTTGGTTGGGTTTTATGACATATCAATCCTTGTAGGTTATTTAATGTCAGATCCTGTTATATGGTTCAGGTTTCTTTGTTTAGTAGCATATCAACCTTTGTAGGTTATTTAATGCCAAAGCCATCCTTCTAGAAGAACAGTAGGGGTACTATTTAACCCATAGCTGGGAGGACACGGGGGTTCATGTACTATTCACACCATATATACATAATCTTAATCTATGCCCACCATAGACTTTCAGGAATGGTAAGTTTTAATATTTCATACATATTTTCAAAATTTACGAACCACGCACTTCATGACGGGAAAATCAGAAGTAAAATTTAGCAACCAATTTCTTGAAAAATAAAATCAACTAGATTAACAGTTACCCATATATTTTAACTGGCTCATTGGCCTAGTGGGTAGAGTGTTCGCCAATGGCCTGGGAGACCTGGGTTCAATCCCAGGTTGAGTCATACCAGAAACTTAAAAGATTGTACTTGATACATTCTTGCTTAACACTCAGCACACAAGTATGTATCAAAGGTAAAGTGGAGCAATCCAGGGGAAGGAGTAGCATCCTCCCCTACACCTTGGTGTAGTAGCTATTGAAAAGGGAGCCTTCAGGTTGCCCTTAACTACAGTCACTAACTTTGCTTGCTTTTTGTATATTGTATGTATATCTTGAGTTTAATTGCTTTCATTCAACTTAAAATCTTCAAATTTCAATCTTTTATAGATGGCATTTTGATCCCATTACTTTTAGGTTTATGGGGTACAAGAAGCTTTTTATTTTCATTGTAGTCAGTGTATTGTTGGGTTCTATTGGGATGATTCTGAGTTTTTTTATCTGACTCCTCTTCTTCTTCTTACCCCGTTTCTTGTTGCCCAGTTGACTGAGGCAGTAGAATACACTGACTGCTTCTCTGAACAGGGGTAAGACCCCCACCACAAACAAGTGTCCTGGATATGACACTAAACAATCTGATGGTGAGGTTCCAGTAATGCTAGAGCTTTGGGAAATGCCATAGCTCCCAGGTCCACTCTGGCCCGGAATGGTAGCACCTGATAGGGCCTAATTTATGGGTTAAATAGAACTAACTGCATACTTATGCTAAACTGAGTTGTTTGAATTAGAGCTGTTTGACTAAATGGAATAGCTTGAAATAGAAATGTTTTTGACAATTCAGTTTAGTGTAACTACAGTTTCAATGTCAAAAACAGTTCCATTTCAAACAATTCAGTTTAGCATAAGTTGGCAGTTTATGCCATTATGACATTGAAACTGTAGTTACACTAAACTGAATTGTTTGATATAGAACTTCTGTGCTTATACTTAGCTGAATTAGAACTGTTTGAATAAATTGAATAGCTTGAAATAGAAATGTTTTTGACAATTAAACTGTGTACTCATGCTAAACTGAATTGTTTAGAAGGAAAGAGACAACAATACCTCTGAACTCCCTTTATTTTTTAGGTTCAATGACTATTCTCTGGTGGAACATTTTACTGTTCCAGTAGAAATAGTTGCATCTCCCAGACAAAGCATTGAAATATTTTGGTCATTTTTGGTGAGTTGTGAGTTAGAAGTTTCATGTATCAAGTAGGTAGGTTAAATAGAGGCTGCTGCTGGTGAGAGAGCCAGTGTGCCATTAAGCTATGATTCCGCAGACATGTGCTCTTCCCCCACCAGTAGCAGAGAGGAGTAAGTTTTTCCAGTTGAAGTGGTCACTGCTTACTGAGTAAAAATTTCTATTTGATGCCAGGAAACTCATCTTTTCAGGGATGAGCAGATTTTGCTCCCTGTCAGAGGCCTCCTGGAAAATGTCACTTAATTTTTAAAAAAATTTTTAAAATCTCTACTGGTTTAGTGTAAAGTGATTCAAATAGTTTATATCATATATATATATATATATATATATATATATATATATTGATTGTAACTGCCTTGATTCTTGAATTTCATTTATTTTATTGCAGATTTAAGTAGGGATACACTAGTTTAACAGTTGTCCAGTCAGCTGGAGCTGTAGAATACACCAACTACTCTGCAGAGGGGTAAGAGCCTTCTCCCAACAAGTGTCCTGATAGGACATTAAACAATTTGATGCTGAGATTCCAGTAATGCTGGAGCTTTGGGGAATATGGAATACCTCTTCATTGCCACCGCTCCCAGGTCCACTCTGGCCTGGTGTGATAGCATCTAATAGGGTCCTATCTATGGGTCAAATAAAACTAAACTGCATACTTATGCTAAATTGAATTGCTTGAAATAGAACTGTTTTTGACATTGAAACTGCGTACTTATGCTAAACTGAACTGTTTAAAAGAGAACTGTTTTTTTTTTTTTAAATAGAACTAAACTGTATTGTTTGAAATAGAACATTTAACTGTTCATAAACAAAAATCATACTTATACTAAACTGAATTGTTTGAAATTTGATTTGATGTTAGATGACCAGAAAAGGGTTGATATGCTGTAAAACAAAAAAAACAAAAAAAAACAACAACCAACCAACTCACCAAAAAATAACCCAATAAGGGTTGGCATGCTGTAAAACCAACCAACCAACTAGTTTAACAGATGAGAGCAGTTGTAAGGAAACTCATATTTAAAGGTCCCACTGAAATTCATTGCGAGCAAGTCTCCATAGTATGATGGCTAAGTGCTGGATAGTGGTCTTTAAGTAAATGAGTTTGAACTCTAATTGTACTATTATGTTCATCATTGGAGAAGGCATGAACCCCTTTATCCCACTAGCTATGGATTAAATAGTATCACTACTGTTATTCCACAAGGATGGCTCTGGCATTAAATAACCCCTGAAGGTTGATGAGCCATTAAACATAGAAACTAAAATTTATTGTCCACTACAAACATATAGATGATAAACTTGATGGAAATAAATGTAATTTAGGCATTTATAAAGTTAACTAGTTTGAATCAGTCATAGTCATCTTTTGATGGCTCGTACACTTTGATTATAATAATGAAGTTTACTATTCCACTTCTTGACAGGAGAATGGGGACAGAAATCACAGGCAAAATTTATCAACCAATTCCTTCAAATAAAAATAAGCCCAATTAGCATTATTTATATCCTAAATATAATTGTCTTGATTCAAATTAAAAAGCCTTAAATCTCTTTTTTTCTTGCCTTAAAGTTGGCTAACAAATAACTGGTTATGATGTAAATATAGGCTTCATTTGTGTTCAGCTTGACCACAATGTTAAGAAAAATCCAGTTTTTTGAGAAACTTAGGTTATTAGTTTTCTGAAAGATATGCTTTAGAAAATAGCAGGAGTGTATAAATTTTGACTATCTCTCAACTCTCTTAGAGAGGGAGAAGAATCCAATGCAAAATTTATCGACCTATTTCTTTAAATACAAATGAACTTTATTAACACTTATCTGTCTATGTTATGTATATATTTACCTACTTCTTTGCATGAGCAGGATCTGACACAAGGTCAATTTTTAAGCAGAGTTTAAAAGGTTTGAATTCAGAGTTTTCCTTCTCCTAGACCAGTTGCCATACCAAGGTTAAAGAGCCCAGACTATCCTATTATCCTATAACTGGAAGAAGAATAATTGGACTCATACTTTTTTCAAGGATATTAGCACTATGTGAAATGCAAAGAGCCATGTCCAGGATTTAAACTCAGGTCCCCATATCCATTTCCTTTGATGGTAAACATTACATCACAAATACCTGTATATGTTATGTATATCCTGAGTGTGATTTTCTTGATTTAAATTAAAAAGACTTAATAATCTTGTTTTTTTTTTTTTTGTTTTGTTTTGTTGTTTTTTTTCTTCACCCCACATGCACCCTTTTCATTGTATGTTGGGATGCTACTCCTTCTCTCCAAAAAGGGAAGCCCCTGTGATGTAATGTCTAAAATGCTGGACTGCAGCCTCAAAGTAAGTGAGTTTGAACTCCATTTGTGCTATTATGTTCACTTTCGAACTAAAACTCCATTAGGGTGTAGATAGTATCACTACTTTTATTCTACAAGGATGGCTTTGACATTAAATAATCTATGACGGTTGATGTGCTATTAAACAAATCAGACCCATCCTCTTCCAAAATAGTCTGATTCGAAAGTTGCTTTCCAAATACTATGCCTATAATATTGAAAGTCTTAGTATAATGGTTAGAGTTTTCGCCAGTGGTCCAGGAGACTAGGGTTCAATCCCAGGTCAAGTCATACCAAAAACTCCAAAAATTGTACTTGATACCTCCTTGCTTGACACTCATCATTAGAAGGTATGTATCAAGGGTAAGTGGAGCAATCCTGGAAAAAGAGTAGTGCCCTCCCTTACATCTCGGTGTTGTAGCTATTGAAAAGGGAACCCTCAGGTCACCCTTAACTACTGTCATTGTTTTTGTAGTGGAGTTTTTATAAATTTAATAGCGATGTGAAATTTTAATAGATTTTGAAAATTGAGTGCAAGTACAGCAATGATTGGTGTAGAAGGTTCATAGCAAGAGAGTATAGATGCAATGACTGTTAATAAGTCATTTATTTTGAACCTTACAGTTCGAGAGATTGTTGTGCATGATTCAGTAAGCTGCTCATCTGTGGTTCCAATTCCCCTCTAAAATTAAAAAAATTTTCCTTGGTTGAAAAACCCTGGATTAGGAGAACAAACTCAAATTTCAGGAGATATAAGTTTTGGGGAATAAAGTTTGGACTGAAACTCTGGGCTTATACTAACCTAGATTTATTTTTCAGTAAAAGTTTGAGAGGAAGAGAAGAATGTGGTGACTGGAAGAAAATTGTGAAAAATATGTAGCAGGGATGATTAAAAGTTTTGGGTTTGTGGGAAACCAAATTTGGGTCAGTTATATGTACTTCTGTGTGGTGAGACCATTTTGCAGAAATAAATTTCAATATTACCTCTTGTTTATTAATGGCTCTGGATTGATTGTTGGAGCAGTTGTTTTGATCAAGTGACTGTTGGGTTCAGTGAAAGCTGGTTTAAATAGAGATACCATATTTTAATAGACTAAAAGTATTGATTAGAAAAACAAACTTAATTCTACTTGCACTTCAAGGGATGTAATTTGGAAATGAAGAACAAGGTTACAACTAAACCTCTGGACTTTAAATAGTTATATTGTTAAATAGTTCCATAGCTGATACAGTATGAATATATCCTAACTCCTATCAAGGGTGCCAAGTTTATGCAGAAGAGAGGAATATGTAGAAAAGAAAATTTTCAAAAATTTGGAAGCAGAGAAAGAAATACTCCATCAAACAGGCTTTTATGTCTTGTTTTTATAAAAGCCATTTTGATCACAACTATATTAGAGTAAGTAAAGTTGGCAACCTTAGTCGAGGGTGACCTGAAGGACTACTTTTTCGATAGCTACTACACCGAAGTGTAGGGAAGGGTGCTACCCCATTCCCTGGATTGCTCCACTTTACCCTTGATCCTTACCTTTATAACGCTGAGTATTAAGCAAAGCAGCATCAAATACCATTTTGTGAGTCTTTGATATGACTCAACCTGGGATTGAACCCCGGTGTCCTGGGCTATTGGTGAACACAGTAAGCGAGTTTAAATAAAAATACCATAGTTTAACAAAACGGTATTGATAGTGTGGAACTGTGAGTGTCCTGGATATGGGATTTGTGGAGTATTCCTTCACTGCTATTACTCCCAGGTCCACTCTGACCCAGAGTGGTTGTACCTTATAGGGTCCTATCGCTCAGTCAAATAGAACAAACTGTGTATGCAAACAAATGACTGATGTAAAATACCTATATTGCTAAATAGTTATTTAGTTGATGCAGTATGAGTATATCAAAGCTTCTATTAAGGGTGTCAAATTTATATATTAATAGGAGTTTGTAGAGGAAGAAAGGAATATGGTAAGGGGAAGAAAATTTTCTTAAAAAATGCAGTGGATAATCAAAAGGTTTTGGATGAAAAGAATTAAAGAGAGTCAACATTAAATCTCTTATATGCATTATTAGTTTTACCTTTTCCTTCCATACCCAGTCTGAGGAGTCCCCCTAGGATAGTGACCAATGAACTGGACTGCAATATCATAGTAAAGGAATTCAAACTCAAGTTCCATTATTACATTGGGAAGAGTATGAACCCCTTTATCCCTTCATCTATGGATTAAATCATACCACTACTGTTCTTCTCCAAGGATGGCTTTGGCATTAAATAATCCAAGAAGAGTGATATGCCATTAAACAGAAGCCAAACAATATCCAGTCCTGAGCTGGAGTTCTCTACTTATTTAATAACATTTTTATCTCATTTTTCATCACAAGAGATATTGATATACATGGTTTTGCTGCTTGTAACAAAGTTATGTATCATGTCAACCCTGTTTCAATGAACCCAATAACCTAAGAAATATTGTGCATTTGATGTTTTAGATTTTTGATCCTAGGATGGGTGTACAGATAATCTGATACCAATATATATATATATATATAATCTCATCTTTTTTAATGGTTACTATGCCAGTCTTTGTATACATGGTCTGTATGGTGTATTTTTATCCATCCATCAATCACTGGCCCTGGAACCTCATTTGGTTGTGGGAGTGCTACTCATATAGTATGTTTTGGGCAGTGATAGCCTGGCAAAGCCCATCTCGCTCTAGGTCTTCAGACCAAGGCCTTCAGGATGGCTACCTGGTATTCATGGCAGGTGGTTGTGTAAAAGATATGATCACTTGGCCTCAGGGGGCCATCCCTGCAGGTCTTTGTCTGCTTGCAGAACTAAGTTCATTGCTTGGTGCCTGAAGTGTTCCATTAGGGAATACTGACAGGTTCAAGTTATTTTTGCACCTGCCACACAAGTCTCAATTTGTGAGTGGCCCTTACAATAAAGCAATCTTGAGCCATACTCTGGTTTGGTGGGAAACCAGAAAAATACTTCTCTTGGTCTACAACTCATTTGAATTCAGACTTTTCCTTTTCTTATACCAGTTACTATACCAAGATTAAAGAGCTCAGTCTGTCCTACTATTTTCTCAGAGCTAGAGTGAGAATAGTTAGATTGATACCTTTCAAAAAGGTATTAGCACTATGGGAAGTACATTCAGGATTTTAACTTGGTTTGCTGAGTCCACTTCCTCTAAAGATAAATGTTAGATGAGTCCTAGTCTACTCTAAGGTTTTATTATAAGTTACTCCACATTTCACATTGCACTAATACCCTTGGGAAAGGTATGAATCTAATTATTCTCCCTCCAGCTATAGGTAAATAGTAGAGCAGACTAGGTTCTTCAGCCTTGGTGAGGCAACTAGTCTAGGAGAAGGAAAAACTCTGAATTCAAACCTGTTAAACTCTGCTTAAAAAATTGATCTTGTGTCATATCCTGCCCAAGCGGAGGGGTTGAGAAAAAAGGAGGTGCCCATGGTGTGATGGTTACCGTCGTAGGAAGTGGACACGGCGACACAAGTTCAAATCCTGGCCAAGACTAATTGCATTTCACATAGCACTAATACCCTTGGGAAAGGTATGAATCCAATTATTCTCCCTCCAGCTATGGGTAAATAGTAGAGTAGACTAGGTTCTTCAGCCTTGGTGAGGCAACTAGTCTAGGAGAAGGAAAAACTCTGAATTCAAACCTGTTAAACTCTGCTTAAAAAATTGACCTTGTGTCATATCCTGCCCGAGCGGAGGGATTGGGTAAATATGATTATAAGTTACTCTGGAATAGCAATATAAGTGAATTAGTCTTGGTTTCTCTTTTGATAACAGCAAAAAACAATCTGATAAAACACATTTTAGAAGAATGGAGACCAGCTTTCAGAAACGAGTTACTCTATTTTGATTTATCACACAAGACTAACTCTTTTATACCCAGCAAGGGAAGCAACCATGATGTAAAGAATGTCAAACACCTGACACTGTTAAACATTTTCTCATAGAATGCGGGGATTTAACTCTCATTAGACAACATTTTTCAACACAAACAATATGAAGAACCTATTTAAAAATGTCGACATGAATGACATTTTGTCCTTGAGAGAAATAGAATTATAGCAAAAATTATAAATGGAAACATGATTAATACCATACAGTGTAATTATGAAAAAAAAAAAACTATCCCAGAGGATTTTGTCATATTAAAATGAAATATTAAAAAAACAAAAAAAACCCTCTTAAACAACTATTCAAAAATTTAGATTTAAAAGTACAGTGTAAGTGATTCCCTAACCTCTAGGCATAAAATAATCCCAGACAGGTTGATATGTAATAAAAGCATTCTGAGAATAAACTTTGGAAACTCTCAAATGGTTGGTCAATGTCCTAAGTCAATATCCAGTTTTCAGCATTTACAGACAGCTCTTGAGATAGAACTTTGTGGCAGATAAACTTCAAATTAAATAATTCACATTGGTCAGGTATTTTATAGTAATCAGATTTTATTTTTCCCAAAATGCAGTATTATATATTTCAAGCAGGAAGTTATCTATTACTTATATCAAGAATGTAATCCAACAACTTGCCGTTAAAATCAATCAAAAAACAATATGTATCACAATGAAAAAAATTAGTTTTTCTCTTTTTTTATTCCTCCCTCAGATAATTATGTCTTTAGTTCCTGGTTATCCCAAATTGGATCTCAGAAACAAGCCGCTAAATCTAATTGTTAGTATTATTCATAAATATATGATTACTTCAGACATTTCTGAAAGTAGTTTACCTGAAAATTGATTTTGTAAAACCCTGGGTTATTATTTTATATCTTAAATCTTAAAATAACTTATTTTTAATGCTAGAATGAGTTAAATACTTTGGTAATGGGAGGCACAATTTGGCCATTTAATAAAGTTGATGAACCACACTGAACTGTAAGATGCCAAGCTTGCATGATTTTCTACAAATATTACTTGCTGGATTTGCCTCTATGGTTGGAAGAATGGCCTTGGAATCCAAATTTCTAGGCCTCTTTTACCTTGCCTGGTCGTCAAAGTTCTTGGAACATAATCAAAATTTCTTGAACCATCTGGTTACTGTACTTTGATCAACTGCACCTTGACCTTTGACACAACAAGTGTTTTTGGATATTTCAGCAACATTATGCTTTACAATTTAGAACTGGGTCATAAGTTCTCAAATTAGACCTAGCATGTTTATCTGTGCAGTTTTCAAATCATACACACAGTGAAGCAATGCACAGTGTGTCAATGCACCAACTACCAAAATACTATCAACTATAAGGATACCAAGCATGGCTTGACTGCTTTGGTCATGTAATAGATATTCTGTGACCTAGCATGTACAAAGTATTGCAAAACTTTTTACTCACTCTAGTATTTGTTTTCCACTTTAGTTTATTTCAACTTGTGTGTCGTGAGTACAGTGCTAGTTTTACTGGTTTTTACTACTGTTTTAGAGTTTATATTGCTGTAAGTATACCAATTTTAATTACATGTATGTAATTGAAATTAGTACACTCACTGTTTTTATATAATATATATATAGCCATTGTCTCAGTTTCAGTGTGATATACAATCCACTCTCTCCCTCTCTCTATTTTGACATGTCATCTCACCCTCAGACCTGATACTGGAAAACCACCCTTCATTCCTCCTTCCTCTCCCACAGCTGGACAGCCTCTGTCTCTTCTATATTTAATTACACAGAGCATCATACATCCCAAGTGATGGCCGCTTGAATGGTCATCCGCCCAGTCAGCCGATAGGGGGAAAAAATCTTTCTTGTTCTGACTGTTATACTAAAATAAAATATTCATTAAAAGTAAGATGTGTATCCACGTTGTGCGTCTGTTGTCTTAGTGTGTATGCATACACACATATATTGTGCAAACATGTATGTTTTTTTAGATTTATACTCATACTGTATGTAGTGTGCTTTTTTATGTGTGTATGTGTTATATATATATATAGTAAATAATTTTATATTTGTATATACACTGTTAGCAGGTGCCCGTGGTGTAATTGTTATCGTCGTAGGAAATGAACACGGCGATACGAGTTCAAGTCCTGGACGAAAGTCATTGCATTTCACATAGCACAAATACCCTTGGGAAAGGTATGAATCCAATTATTCTCCCTCCAGCTATGGGTAAATAGTAGGATAGACTAGATTCTTCAGCCTTGGTTAGGCAACTAGTCTAGGAGAAGGAAAACTCTGAATTCAAACCTGTTAAACTCCGCTTAAAAAATTGACCTTGTGTCATATCCTGCCCGAGCGGAGGGGTTGGTAAATAGGATATACACTGTTAGCATAGAGCTTTGTATTCATGTTGATGTGCATAGTGTATATCTTTGTAGACTTGTGCATGCATAGTGCATTTCTGTATACAATATACATCTTTGCATTGTGCATATTGATATATACCAAAAGAAGTAAAAAAAAAAAAAAGTTGGTGACCATAGTCGAGGGTGACCCAAAGGCTCCCTTTTCTATAGCTACTACACCAAGGTGTAGAAGAGGGCACTTTTACATTCCTTAGATTGCTCCACTTTACCCTTGATCCTTACCTTGTATTACTGAGTGTTAAGCAAAGCGGCATCAAGTACCATTTTTTTTTTTTTTTTTTTTTTTTTTAAGTCTTTGGGATGACTCGACCTGGGATTGAACCCAAGTCTTCTGGACAATTGGTGAACACTTTTCTCATTAGGCCAAAGAATGTATATATTATGTGAATAATATGTTTGTATGCACACTTGGTGCATACTGTTTGTGTGTGTGTATATACATTGTAAGTATTTCAAGGGTAAAGTGGAGCAATTCTGGGAAAGGAGTAGCGCCCTCCCCTACACCTCGATGTAGTAGCTATTGAAAAGGAAGCCTTCTGGTTGCCCTCGACTACGGTCGCCAACTTTACTTTATATTGTATCATATATAAACTTTGTAATGTATATACAAATTCATTGTGTGTGGTCATATACACATTTTACTTTTTTAAATGAACTTTTCAATTTGTCAAATTTGATATCTCAGTATAAGAATAAAATTATAGTAGAACTATGTAAAGTATTGGAAATTTATTCATCTTTGAACTCTGGCCCAGAAGGTGGGGTGGGCTGCAGAAGACATTGACTGCATCTCTGCACAGGAGTAAGACCCCTCCTTCCTCAATGAGTGTCCTAGATATGACACTAAACAATCTGATAGTAAGGTTCCAGTAATGCTGGAGCTTTGGGGAATGTGGAGTACCTCTTCATCGCCATCACTCCCAGGTCCACTCTCACTTGGAGTTGTTATACCTGTTATCAGCCCAGTTGGCTGGGGCTGCAGAAGACACCAACTGCATCTCTATAGATAGGTAAGACTTCCTCAATGAGTGTCCTTGATAGGACACTAAACAATCTAATGATGAGGTTCCAGTAATGCTGGAGCTTTGGAGAATGTGGAATACCCCTTCACTGCCATCGCTCCCAGGTCCACTCTGACCCATAGATAGGACCCTATCAGGTGCTACCACTCTGGGTCAAATAGAACTGTTTGACATTTAAACTGTATACTTATGCTAAACTGAATTGTTTGAAATAGAACTTTGTTCATTTAACTGTGTGTAAACAAATGACTGATGTTTAATTGTTAGTGATACATAACAATACTTGGAACAATTTACCTTTGTTGACATGCTAAACTGAATTGTTTGAAGTAGAACTTTTGGGTCATTTAACTGTGTAAACAAATGACTGATATTTAATTGGGTGTGAAGAAAAAAAAACTGTGCACTCATGCTAAACTGAATTGTTTGAAATAGAACTGTTTTATCATTTGACTGTGTGTAAAACCATTTAACAGCGTGAAAAAAAGAGCTCAGGTTTGTTTAAAAATGTTATCAACAAAATGCATTTAGTAATCATATATTTGATATATATATATATATATGTATAAAAGGCATTTGGAGTTGAATGACCTACAATAGTTGATATGCCATCAAACCAAACCAAAACCATCTTTGAACTTGAAAATTTTGCACGGTTCTTAGAGAAGATCAATCCCATACTGAGATGTCAAACCTTTATCATTGTCAAGAAAGCAAGTCATCAACATTCAGCATAATATATAGTGAAAAATTTTAAGTTCCATAAACACTCCAAACAGTAATATTGAAAATTTTGTCTTTGACTCTTCCCTGTATCTATCTTGACAATAACTTATATCAGTTGGAAGTACTTAGAATCTACTTATTTATGGACTTTCAATAGTTCTTGCATAGTTTTGATCCTATAATGAAATGAAATTCAAAACAAGAGAAGCTTCTTAAAAATGTCATTGACATGTTATTATCTCTTATAAAACATTATATATACTTGTAGATATATTTTATTGAAGATGTCAGGCAAGGATTTAGAGTTGTGTCTTTTATTAGCCTTTTCTTGTTTTTAAGTAAGATATCACAACTAAGGATAAATAAAAGCTGACGACCATAATCAAGGGTGACCTGATGGCTCCCTTTTCAATAGCTACTACACTGAGGTGTAGGGGAGGACGCTACTCCTTTCCCTTGATTGCTAAACTTTACCTTTGATTCTTACCTTATAATGCTGAGTGTTAAGCAAGGAGGCATCAAGTACCATCTTTTTAAATCTTTGGTATGACTCAACCTGGTATTGAACTGTTTAGTAATTGTCCAAAATCTTCGTTGTAACCCAAGGACATGTACTGTCAATCCTCATCGGTTATTGTCGTAGGTATGGGTACAACTGTGTCATAGATTATGAGATGCTTTCTATGATTAATGAATATTTTGAATGGGAACATTCATCAACCAGAGTTGTCATATTTGAATGCACATTTCATTGGTGCTAGTTTGAATGTGTAAAAATTACAGATTGGGATCATATGACTATGAATTGCAGAGGCTATAGAAGTATGCTTCTGTATCAGATGCATTTAAGTATTGTAACTCCTAAATTAAGAGATTTTGCTAATTTTTTTTTTTTGTTTTTACATAAGAATGACTTCTAGTATTCAGAGTTTTTAAAAAAATTGTTTCTGTTATATAGAATTCTTGTTATCTACCAGGTACACACTAGTTAAATGAAGGCATTCATGGTGTGATGGTTATTGTTCGAGGGAAATGAACAAGGTGAACTGAGTTCAAAACCTGGATGAGGTTGTTTGCATTTCAGATAATGCTTATACCCCTGGCAAAGGTAAGCATCCAGCTATGGGTAATAGTAGGACAGACTGGGCTCTTTAACCTTGGTATGTCTATTGGTCTTGAAGGAAAACTCTGAATTCAAACCTCTACTTAAAAACTGATATTGTGTTACTTCTTGCTCATGTAGAGAGGTTGGTAAATATATATATGCACACTAGCTATAGTACCTGTGCTTCACTAACTATTTTTTCTTTCAAGATAGGGTTTTAATTTTCAGTCATGCCAAGAAAAAAGTAACCCTGACTGTTTCAGATTGTGAATACAAATACCTCCCAATACCCCATGTAAAATCTAATGATGCAATAGGAAAATAAAGACTTAGTCATGTAATTGTATGTATGTGTTTTTTTGTTTTTTTTTGTTTTGTTTTTTTACAATGGTGATCACAAAACAAGTCATTCTTAATTTCCCATTTTAGTAGGGTTTATTTTCTTTGTTTCATATAAAATTTATATGCAGAAATCATTTTGATTATATGTTTGAAAATAGGATAACAAAGGAATAACACTGGCCATTGTTTAGTCTGCTGGGACTGTAGAATACACCGACTGCATCTCTGCTGACGGATTAGACCTACCACCACCACTGAGTGTCCTGGATATGACACTAAACAATCTGATGGTGAGGTTCCAGTGATGCTGGAGCTTTGGGGAATACAGAGCACGCTTTCATTGCCATTGCTCCAAGGTCCACTCTGGCCCGGAGTGGTAGCACCTGATAGGGTTCTATCTATGGGTCAAATAGAACTAATCTGCGTACTTATGCCAAACTGAATTGTTTATGTACAAAAACTATACTGATACTAAACTGAATTGTTTGAAATAGAACTGTTTGACTAAATTGAATTGTTTGAAATGGGAATGTATTTTGATAAACTGTGTACTCATGCTAAACTGAATTGTTTGAAATAGAACTGATTATTTGTATAAAAATGGATTTGGCGTTAAATAACCCACAATGGTTGATATGCCATAAAACCCAACCAACACAGGGCAGTTGTTTATTAAAACCTGCTTTTAAAAAACATTATGCAAATAAAATATCCCATGACTGTCATAAATACCATTTATTAGTACATATAATAGACACTATATGTTAATCATGCAGATTGATGATTTTGTATGATGTCAACTGTTAGTGGGTAGATGGAAACTCTTTCTCTTATGATGAACATTAAGTCTTAGGATGTGTGAATTTCCTAGTTGAAACATTGTCAATTCTTGATTTTTGACTAGTATTTCTTTCATCTTAATTTTCTTGCTTTTACACCAAATAGTAATAGTGAAAGTTATCTGAATTTCTTTTAGATAAAGCATTATTTCTTTGATCTTATTTTTTTTTTTAACATTTAATAGTAAGTTTTAAGTTGTGTGAATTTCTTAGATGAATTCTTGTCAATATCAATTTTTGATGAGTATTTTTTCATCTCCTTAACATCTGACACTTACTAGTAATATTCCTAAGGTGTGTAGATGTATAAAGCTGTACATGTAATTGTGTGTGTGTGAGAGAGAGTGTACATGTGTATATTTACCAAACGCTTATGCCACAAGCAGGATGTAACACAGGCAATTTTTGAAGTGGTGTACAATTGGTTTGATTTCAGAGATTTCCTTTTTTTAGATTGGTTGCCTAACCAAAGTTAAAGGTCACAATCTTCCCTCGTATTTAACCTGAAGAGGGAGAACAGATAAATTCAGGCTTTTTTTAAGGGTATTAACGTGAAGTGAAATGCAGAAAGCATCACCTGGGATTTGAACTCTAGTCACTGATGTCATTCTATCTAGTTGTTACACTAAATAGGCCTTTTGTGTGTGTGTGTGTGTGTGTGTGTGTGTGTTGATTGACTGGTTGGTTGTTTAGGTTTTATGGCATATAACCCTTTGTTGGTTATTTAATGCCAAATCCATGTTTATGCAAATAATCAGTTTTTTTTCAAGTCTTTTTTTCAGTTTAGCATAAGTACAGTTTAATTGTCAAAAATATTTCTATTTCAAGCATTTCAGTTTAGTCAAACAGTTCTAATTCAAACAGTTCAGTTTAGTGTAAGTTCTGTTTCAATGTCAAGAACAATTCTATTTTAAGCAGTTCAGTTTTGCATAAGTACGCAGTATAAATTTCAAAACTGTTCTGTTTCAACAAATTAAGTTTAGCATGAGTATGCAATTTAGTTCTATTTGACCCATAGACAGGATCTTATCAGGTGCCACTACTCTGGGCCAGAGTGGACCTGTGAGCGATGGCAATGAAGGGGTACTCTGCATTCCCCAAAGCTCCAGCATTACTGGAACCTCACCATCAGATTGTTTAGTGTCATATCCAGGACACTCGTTGGGAGGGGTTACCCCTCTGCAGAAAAGCAGTTGGTATATTCTACAGCCCCAGCCAACTGGGCAAGTGTATGCATGTGTACATAGCTTTGCATATAGATATTAATGTGTATATCTTTATATATTTGTGTTGGGTTAAAAAATCTTTCTTGTTTACAAGCATGGGAATGTAAATTTAGATCAAACGAATGTAGAAGTTGTTAGAAAAATTAAGGGTTTTGAATATTTTTTTATGTGTCTCCAGCCACTTTGAAAAAAAAAAAAAATGAGATTCACTTTCAGCTGTGTCTCCAGCCATTTTCAAGAATAATTTCATTTGTTTTCAAACCGTTGAATGAATTTTTTGAACTGGCTTTTTTTTAAATAATTGTTTTTAAATGAAGATGGTGTTGGCCATTGAAGCATTAGCTGACATTATATAACAAGATTTCAACAAACAGATTATGTCACAGAACTTTTATGAGAAAGAGTGAAATCCTAATATAAATATATATATATACACACGCACACACGCACTCCTTTTACTATAACCTATTTTTCATCTTTTTCTTTTTTCTCTTCTTCCTTCCCTCTTCCTTTTCCTTTCTCTTTCAGTGAGAAAGCCTGCCACATGTTCAATGCCTCAGTAGATGAAATCAATATTTTTCATAATTATGCACACAGTAAATCAATAAATCTTTTTGCTTTTGTTTCCTTTCTCCATCCTGCTCCTCCACTTCCTGGATAAGCTGAGACTGCCGAAAGTTAGTCAAAGGACTTCGATTGTTCTACTAACTGTTTGACAAACATGTAAATATGCAGAGAGATACAGAAACATATGTTGGTTGGTTGGTTGGTTTTAGGCATATCAACTCTTGTTGGGTTGTTTTATACTGAGGACAGTCTTTTTTTACAATTACATATTTTCAAGTAACTGTTCCTGTTAAATAATGATAATTTGTTCACATACAAGTGTATACTTTTAAGTATTTTTAATACTAATAATTTTCATTGCCCAGTCAGCTAGGGCTGTAGAATACACTGACTGCACATCTGCAGAGGGGTAAGACCTCCCTAACGAGTGTCTTGGATATGACACCAAACAATCTAATGGTGCAGTTCCAGTGATACTGGGGCTTTGGGGAATGCAGAGCACCCCTTCATTACCATTGCTCCCAGGTCCACTCTTGCCCAGAGTGGTAGCACCTGATAAGGGTCCTATCTGTGGGTTGAATAGAACTAAAGGCATACTTATGCTAAACTGAATTGTTTGACTAAACTGAATAGTTCGAAATAGAAATGCTTTGGAAAATTAAACCGTACTTACATTTAAACTGCGTGCTTATGCTAAACTGAATTATTTGAAATGGAACTGTTTTTTTGACATTGAAACTGTATTTACACTAAACTGATTTGTTTAATATAGATCTGTTTTGACATTTTACTATGTGTAAACAAAATCTGTATTTATACTAAACTGAATTAGCTCTGCTTGACTCAAATGAATAGCTTGAAATAGAAATGTTTTTCACAATTAAACTGTACTTACATTTAAACTGCGTACTTATCCTAAACTGAATTGTTTGAAATAGAACTATTTTCATAAACTGTATTTACATTTAAACTGCATGCTTATGCTAAAGTGTATTGTTTAAAATTGAACAATTTTTGACATTGAAACTGTACTTACACTAAACTGAATTGTTTAATATAGAACTGTTTTGACATTTAACTGTGTAAACAAAATCTATACTTATACTAAACTTAATGAGCTAAAGTAGAACTGTTTGACGAAGCTGAATCACTTGAAATAGAAATGTTTTTAACAATTAAACTGTGTACTAATGCGAAACTGAATTGTTTGACATAGAACTATTTGTATAAAACTGGATTTGGCATTCAATAACCTACAAAGGTTGATATGCCATAAAACCCAAACAAACAACCAACTAATAATTTTCAAGCACATATATTTGATCCACAAAAAGTACTACAGAGATGTATTTGATACATAAAAGGTACTACCGCCATAAATTAGTGGATTTGGTAGTAAAAGCAACTGAAGGGTGACTCCTTACTCCTCCAAAACTGGAACCTCACTATCAGATTGGCCCAGTCGGGTGTAGAATACACTGATTGCATCTCTACAAAGGGGTAAGACCACCCCCACCGAGTGTCCTGAACAATCTAATGGTTAGACTCCAGTAATGCTGGAGCTTTGGGGAATGCATAATACCCCTTCATTATCATTGCTCCCAGGTCCATTCTGGCCTGGAGTGGTAGCACCTTAAAGGGTCCTATCTATGGATCAAATAGAACTGCCTAATTTTTTAACCAAGTGCAAACAAATGACTTATGCTAAATTTAATTGTTTGAAATAAAACTGATCATTTCACTGTGTAAACAAATGAAATATTTAATTGTCAATGATACATAGCAATACTTGGAACCATTTAACTTCATTGACTTCATTCTAGGGGAAAAAAAATTGTTTTTCCCTTCTGTATATCTTTAAAGTTTCTGAGGTTCACATCCAATGGAATTTAAATAATTACCAATCTTAGTGAATCCCATATATTTACATATTGGAGTTTGGATGTTGAAAACTGCTAAGTTTTGGTTTAACAGAAATAGAGGGGTTTGGAAGAAAAAAAGAAAAAACAAAAGATGGGCAGGTAGTTTGTCATTTGAACAACAGAAAATATTGTTTCTCTGATATGTCAAAAAAGATGACAAGTTTCATAACAAAACTTTGAATGTTTAAAACATTAAGAATTTTACCTTTTCATGAATGGACTTTGATATTGGACAGAAAAAGTGTTTCATGATATAAACAAAATTTTTATGAATGAAATATGGTAGTGACTCTTAAATGGTCATTGTAACTTGTAGTAAATTGATATTAAGATTTCTTTTTCTGTTTGTCTTTGTTTCCAAGCAGCTGGGTGGTTTAGGCAACCATGGTATATGGTCAGGGGGAGGCTTATGTACCTTTTGGATCCATAGTTAAGTGAGTGGCACTGGGTTCATGATGTTGTTCTGGAGATGGATCAGAAAAGTTGTGGAAATCGAATGGGATCTAAATTTTGTGGTACTGGTTAGAGGCCAGACCAGCATTTAGTAACGGTCCCCCTAGAATAAGATGAAAAATTTTTAGCTTTTGGTAAGTGACCAGACTATTGTTTTAGTCGAAGATGAATACTTCGCACCCATGTGTTCATGAGAAGAAAATATTTAAAATATGGAATGGGGATTAATATGTATGTGTGCAGAATCTTGACAAGTCTCATGGTATGTGCTTGGAAATTCTGGATCAGGTTTGAATCGAGCTTGGGGGAGAAATATAGATGATACACCCATTAACTATTGAAATAGGAGATAGACTAATCATATTTACCAACCCCTCTGCTTGGGCAGGATGTGACACAAGGTCAATTTTTAAGCGAAGTTTAACCGGTTTGAATTCAGAGTTTTCCTTCTCCTAGACTAGTTGCCTCACCAAAGCTGAAGAACGTAGTCTGCCCTACTATTTACCCATAGCTGCAGGGAGAATAATTGGATTCATACCTTTCCCAAGGGTATTAGTGCTATGTGAAATGCAATTAGTCTCGTCCAGGATTTGAACTCGTGTCGCCATGTCCATTTCCTAGGACGGTAACCATTATACCACGGAGATAGACTAATGGGCAATGGAAAAAGTAGTGGAAAAAAGGGTTGCTGTTGTTCGGGAAAAGAATCCTCTGGAAATTTGGAAGTGAGCAAGAAACTAGTGTAGTGCTGTCTTGGTCGGAAGAGCAAAACGGGGAAGAAATGATGGCTGGATGCAAGCCATGCTTATTTTGTGAAGATACTTGTTTAAAAAAAAAAAAAAAAAAGATGGAAAAGGGCACGCATGAACCTATGTTAGCTTAGGTTATTTGAAAGAGAAGACAGAGAGTAATAGATGTAAAAAAAATTGATGATTTGGTTTGTTTGGTTTTATGGCATATCAACCTTTATAGGTTATTTAACGCCAAATCCGTTTTTATGTAAATAATCAGTTCTATTGAAAACAGTTAAGTTTAGCATAAGTACACAGTTTAATTGTCGAAAACATTTCCATTTCAAAGTATTTAAGCAGTTATATGTAATAATTCAGTTAAGTGTAAATACAGTTTTAATGTTGAAAAACAGTTCAATTTGAAATAATTCAGTTAAGCATAAGCACGCAGTTTAAGTGTAAGTACGGTTTAATTGTCAAAAACGTTTCTATTTCAAGCAATTCAGTTTACTCAATTCATTTTAGCATAAGTATGCTGTTCTATTTAACCCATAGATAGAGCCCTATCAGGTGCTACCACTTTCCCCCCCCAAAAAAAAAATTGAGTAGTAGTGGTTTGTAGATATAGTGAGGAATATACAGGGAATGAGCTATTGTACAGGAAAAAAAAGAATTATATATATATATATATTGCATGGCAGAGTCTGTGTTTCTGCATTCGTCTGACATTCTCTTTCTGACGAATACAGAAAGCTGAAACCCACGGTCACAGACTCTCGAATGTAATATATTTGAATTTCATCTGACGAGCTTGAATAAGCAAATGAATTTATTATGGAAATGGAATAGTATTTCTAAATTTCTTGTTTTTTAAACAAATATATAAAAAGCTCTATCATTGACATTGAGCTCTATTTAATAATACTGCAACATTTGGTCCTACATTAACTCATTAAGTGAGCTTGTAAGAACCATAAACCTCTTTAATATATATATATTAAAGTAAAAAAAAAAAAAAAGAAAAGAGAATAACTGCTTCAACTTTGAAAACAAATAAATAAAAAGACAGACACATACAAGGAAAGAAAAGTCAAAGAAATGGGCTAATAGAAGATAAAAGAAAAAGAATTTCTATGAGTTATGAAAGTTAAAAAGAAGTGAGAAGGCAACTCAGCAGTGAAGAAGGCAACATTTTTAGGATTTGGGAAAAGAAAAAGAGACAGTTTATGCACACACATTGTATGAAAGGAAAGAGAAGGAAGAGGAAGAGACATCTTTTTCTGAACTTTTTGACATTTTTTTTTTTTTTTTTTTTACTAGTTGTAAATTTTTGGTTGGACATTTTGTTAATCAAATGTTATTCACCTGATGTCAGTTTGAAAATTGGGGCATGGTTATCACCTATGATCATATGGTTATGCATCAAGATGTCTACTTGTACGATAAAATTTGGAGAAAAACTAAATTTTTTAACAATGGATTTAGGAAGGTGAAATCATGAGAAGCAGAAAATCGATTGCTTATAGATATTTTGGCATTGTGTATTTAGGATATTTGCTATATGCATGTTGATTTATAATGCCATTTTGTGATGTTGTTTTGGGGAATGGAGATATTGCTTTCTGAATTTTTGCAAAATCGCCCAATTACTCTAGGTAAGAACTGGTGTGTGGTCATAAGGAATCGAGGCAAAATGTATTGCTGGAATGACCAGGGTCACATGGTTTGTGACCAGGATTTTGGGACCAAGACATTGTCCTGTGATGTTTTTAGTTTCCTCAAGGAATTGCAGAGGAAGGCCCTGTGGTGTTTTTTAAATGCGATGTGGTCGTATTGTATTTTGATGTATGCATGTGGGATGACCAACTGTGCCGAGAAAGAATAAAGAAGTAATTTGGATAATAGATAGAATGGTAGGATGTTGCATGATGGAAACATAGCCTTTCAAAGATGCGTTGTGTTTGTTGTATTTTTACTGTTGTCTTTGTGCATTCTTTGTAAGATGTGTGTGGGGGGAGGGGAGAATGCAAGGAAAATGTCCACAGGTGGACTTTTTGAAAAATAAGGTAAAGAGGTGTGTTGCATATTGACCTTTGACAGAACCGTCATGTTCCAGCTGTGTAAACAGGAAGACAGCAATGCGTAGGTGTAAACAGCTTACACAGGTTGACAACCATAAATGCATAGGCCTTGGGAATTATATATACACAGGCACCCCACATCAGACAGTCATGGAGAGCAGTCAGCGAGTGCCCAAAGTAGAGCAGTGGCCCCATTGGCCGAGAAACAGAAGTGCTAAGTGGAGCTCTGAATAAGAAAACACAATGTGGCTAAGAAAAAAGGGTCAATATAGCAGTCCTCTATCTCCATCTCTCTCCCACACTTATGCCAGCTTCAACCCTCTCGAGAAATAAAGAAATATGTACATTTTTGTAAAGAAGTGTTATGTCTCCTCATTAAGGTCCATCATCATTCCTTCCTTCATATTATATAACAATATATTGAATATATATGATTTGTAAACACATTCTGTTGAGAACATTTTTAAATGAGGCAGAGCTATTTTTTTGCATTTGGCTCATTGGCCTAGTTGGTAGAGTGTTTGCCAATGGTCCAGGAGACCTGGGTTTAATCCAAGGTCGCGTCATATCAAAGACTTTAAAAATGGTACTTGATACCTCCTTGCTTAACTCAGCAATATAAGGTACGTATCAAGAGCAATCCAGGGAAAGGAGTAGTACCCTTCCCTACAACTCGGTGTAGTAGCTATTGAAAAGGGAGCCTTCTGGCCACCCTTGACTACGGTTGCCAACAACAACAAATGTTTCCAAGTATTGTTATGTTATACTAATATTTCAATTTAGACACACAGTTAAAGAATTTCATGTGTTGCTATTTAAACTAATAATTCTATTCAGCATTACTCATTCATTTGCACACAGTTAAATGGTTCCAAGTATTGCTATATATCACTAACAATTCAATTAGGCAGTCATTTGTTTACACACAATTAATGGTCAAAGTCTTCTGTTTCTAACAATTCAATGTAACATAAGTCATTAGTTTGTATACATTTTAGATGTCAAACATTTCTATTTGATCTATAGATAAAACCCTATCAGGTGCTACCACTCTGGATCAGAGTGAACCTGGGAGCAGTGGCAATAAAGGGGTACTCCACATTCCCCAAAGCTCCCGGACTGAAGGCTCACTATCAAATTGTTTAGTGTTATATATACTCATTGGGGGGTGAGGTCTTACCCCTTGGCAGAAATGCAGTCAGTGTATTCTACACTCCACCCCAGTCGACTGGGCTAGTTTCATGTGCAACGGTCTGTATGATGGCCAGATGGATATTAGTATTGTGTAAGACTTAGTTTTTATACTAATTTTTAACATAGTCAACATGTCCATATTAAAAAGAGGAGGGCAGAGAAAGAAAGAAAAAACAATTTTTGATTAACAAATATATATATAATCTTTTTAAAGTTGAAACTCTGTCAATCACTTATATTAATAATTTCAATTAGTATTGCAATTTTGTTGAAAAGCAACTAGAATTAGGAAGATAGAGGATAATACCAGTAAAAATCATTGATAACAGTAAATGTCTCCTCAAGTCAGGTACACCACTGTTGTTTGGTCTAGTGGATCTTGTTGATGAGTTCATATCGGAAGGTAGCAAAGGAAATTTTCAAGTGAAATGAACCATGAATAAAAGAAGGAAACAGTATTCTAAAAACTAACTTGTTTATCAGTTGTAAGTTTCTTTGATGATAAACCTCTTAGACTGATACCTTGTGTGCATTTATGTACTCCTAACACTGGCGTCTCTGCTACTCTAAAGGTTTTTTGAATTAAGAGTTGGTGTTGGTCAGTCTGGTTTGGTATATTTTCAGAATATGAGTCTTTTGTTTTCCAAATCCATCCTTGGTAAAAATATACTACCTACGAATTATTACAATGCTATCTTTATTCAATGTTTTCTCTAGTGAAGAAAATGGATTTGGTGAACCAAGTTCAAATTCTGAATGAGACGGTTTGCATTTGATTTTGGAGAAGTCTTGTATCTATTTCTTCTTCCTCTAACTATGAGTCAATAGTGGAGCAGATTGGTCTTTTAGCAGGAGTATGGCAATCAGTCTGAGGAAAAGAAATTCTGAACTTAAACCTGCTACATTCATATCAAAAGGTCTTTATGCGTACATATATTTATGCATGTGTGTGAATATATATGTTTCTTGAAGAATATATGGGCATTTCCTCTCTGAGTAGATAAAATTACATTGGAAAGAAATTTTTCTTGCAAAAATCGACAATAGTTCTTGGAAACAGAATTTTGGAAATTTCAAAATTCAAATTTTTTATGAGTAGCAAGATATAGTGTTGAAAATTCTGATTTCAACCTTTTTTGAGGAAACCCTCTGAGAGGTTCTATCATAATTAAAATATCTGTGATATTAAATTTTGAAAGTGAGATTCACCTAAGGCATAAATATAAGATTTCAACAAAGTATTTTATGAAGATCAGTGACCTTCTTAAAACCCGAATGTAATACAGGTAAGTAACATTAGTAATATATAACACTGACCAACTCACTTTTTTTGTCACTAAGGCTTAAGAGTTAATTTTTTTTTTTTTTTAATCTAATTTGGGGTTGTTCATTTTAAGAATGGCATCTGTTTTTGTATCTTCTCAAATTTTCATTCAATGATATACTTCTAATTTGAAGGCCAGCCAAATACACTTCTGAAATTATTAGTCTTCATTTTTTGGCTTTGTACTTTAAAGCTTCCACAAATGCAACAAACAGAATTTGGACAATTCAAACATTTTCCTTGGGTTGACATCATTCTGCTGATGTATTGTCATTTTAGGGCATCAGTATGAAAAATAAAAATGAAGCCTTCAGATTCTCAGCTCGACTATAAATTTTAGGGCTAAATTTTTATATATTTTGCTTATTCAATACGATGAATATACAAGGATCATTCAACAAATAAGGAAAATCTCTATCTAAGAGGATCATTCAATAAATAAGAGGAATCTTATCTATCAGGGTCATTCAATGAATAATGGAAATCTATCAGTCATTCAATAAACAAAAGGAATTTTTTTGCAAAAAACAAAATAATTTTCTGTCTCACTCTCAATGTAAAATCTACATTTTTTGGGAATTGTTCTATAGCAAAAACTATTCTAATTTTGTGAAAAAGTTTCTTTTGAGGCTATTCAAAATGGCAGCAAATCTAAGTGCTCCAGGATTGAACAGAGGTCAATCATCAGATTTTTGCTTGCTGAGAAGTGCAAACTTTTTTAAATGTATAGAAGAATATGTGATGTGTATGAGGAAGTATGTTTTACTCCAAAAGTGTTTACAAACAGGCTCAACATGGGTTTGCCACAAAGAACCCAAGTTGAAAAGACAGTCCATGGAGTAGAAATCCACTGATTTTCTGAAGAAAGTTCTGCATACTATGGTCTGTAAAAAAAAAAAAGGTAATTTTGATTGTTTTCCTCGACACAAAAAGACTGATCACTATTTGGCCCAGTTGGCTAGAGCTGCCTTACATCAGTAGCATTTACATTTGTTGCCCAGTCGGCTGGGACTGTAGAATACATTGACTGCTTCTCTGCAGAGGGATAAGACCCCCCTCCCCAACAAGTGTCCTGGATATGACACTAAACAATCTGATGGTGAGGTTCTAGTAATGCTAGAGCTTTGGGGAATGCGGAGTACCTCTTTATTGTCATCGCTGTTAGGTCCACTCTGGCCCGGAATGGTATCACCTGATAAGGGTCCTATCTATGGGTTAAACAGAACTAAATTGCGTACTGAATTGTTTGAAATAGAACTATTTTGACATTTAAACTGTGTGTAAACAAAAACGATGCTTATACTAATCTGAATTGTTTGAAATAGAACTGTTTATATGTTTAAAAATGGATTTGGCATTAAATAACCTAAAATGGTTGATGTGCCATAAAAACAAACCAAACCAAATCATATTTCCAATATATGTGTATAAAGGAGATTTGGCATTAAATAACCTACAATGGTTGATGTGCCAAAAAATCAAACTAAATAGATCACTGTTGATTCCTTGAAAACTATACAACTGTAAATAGTGTTTCTTATTGCAAACTCCTTCAACTAAATTTATCATATTTATTGAATTATTTTTATATTTAATTGCTATTTTGAAATATATTTAGATTTTTAATAAGAAAATTTTGTCAGTGTGTTATTGAATGAAAACTTAACATGATAATCTAAAATAGATGCCATTTTTCTAATTCAAAGCCCCAGATTGGCCCAAAATAATTTTCAAACTTTAGTCACCTGTAAAAACATTAAATTTTCTTAGCCAACTCCTCCAAAATGGACAGGACACAACACAGTTAATTTTTAAGTGGAGTACAGCTGGTTTCAATCACTATTCATTTTTGTCTTAGCACAGCTTTAGTCTTAAAACTTTTTTTTAACAGACTTTGTATATATCACATGCTAGCTATTTATATAACTTGTGACATCACAAGTAGGATTTATTTTATATTATCACCATACTTATAAAAAAATAAATAAAAAATGGATGGGTCCATTTATATATAGATTGACACTTCTGCTCTGATCAAAGTGTAGTACTGTATAGTGCGCTGAGGATCAGTGTCACATTACAGTACTTGTGCCTTGGATAATAGGGTACATATGAATATGTATTTACATAAACCCTTCTGCCATCCATAGGCAGGATGTGACACAGATTCCATTTTTTTTTTTTTATTGGAGTAAAGTTGGTTTGAATTCAGTGTTTTCCTTCTCTTATGCTGGTTGATTTGCTAAGGCTAAAAATGAAGCCTACTCTATTTACCAATAGCTAGAGGGAAAACAGATAGATTCATGCTTTCGCAAGGATATTATCATAAAATGAAACATGTACAGCTTTGTCCGGGATTTGAACTCTGGCTGCTAACTTCATTTCCTTTGACAATGTTACACTAAATACACCAATGTATTGTATCATTACACACCAAATTTGTGTCTGATTTCATGGCACATAATGTTTAATTTACAATCTAAATATCAAGATATTGCACATTTCTCTACTGTATGTTTTTAATTGCTAACTTGAGGATAAATATCTCTTCATTTCAATTTTAAATAAATATTCCAATTAAATATTTTGCACCCTCCCATTTAACATAGTTGCCATAATATGTCAACAAATGCATACAAAAAGCATGGATAGCTATTGACAGGTTAACAACCATATGAAACTCGGATCTCTCTGATAGGATGAAACAGGAATTCTTCCAAGCTGTAGCCATATCGGTACTACTGTATGGTTGCACCACTTAGACTTTAATGAAATGTCTGGGGAAGTAAAGACAAACTCATGAGAGACATTCCCTTATGGACTCTTACATCTGGATACACCAGTATTGGCCAACCAGTAAAAACTTCATTCATCAGCTCTGTGTGGACACTCAAAGCTATCTAGAGGGCTTACCAAGAGCATTAATCAATAGGGAAAGAGAATTAAGGGAAATCAATGCTGTCAGTATGCCTGATATGTCAGATATGACAAAATTATGAGCTGAAAAATAAATGGATGTAAAATAAGCATTCCTTTTATATTGCCCTGTCGGCTGGGACTGTAGAATATACCGACTGTACCTCTGCAGAGGAGTAAGACAACCCTCCCCCAACGAGTGTCCTGGATATCACTCTAAACAATCTGATGGTGAGTTTCCAGTGTTGTTGTGGCTTTGGGAAATGTGGAACACTCCTTCATTGCCAATACTCCCAGGTCCACTCTGGCCCGGAATGGTAGCACCTGATAGGGCCCTATCTATGGGCTAAATAGAACTAAACTCCATATTTATGCTAAACTGAATTGTTTGAATTAGAACTGTTTGACTGAATTGAATAGCTTGAAATAGAAATGTTTTGACAATTAAACTGTGTAATTACATTTAAACTGCTTACTTATGCTCAACTGAATTGTTTGAAATTGAACTGTTTTTGACATTGAAACTGTAGTTACACTAAACTAAATTGTTTAATATAGAACTGTTTTGACATTTAACTGTAATCAAAATCTATACTTATACTAAATTGAATTGGCTGAATTAGAACTGTTTGACTAAACAGAATAGCTTGAGATAGAAATGTTTTTGACAATTAAAATATGTACTCATGCTAAACTGAATTGTTTGATAAAGAACTGATTATTTGTATAAAAATGGATTTGGTGTTAAAAAACCTACAAAGGTTTATATGTTATAAAAACCAACCAACCAAGTTCCTTTTATATTCACATTGTAAATTGAACATAGGTATCATGAAAGTGGACACAAAGTCAGTGTCCAATTCCATACCATGCATCCATAATCCAGTGTCAATTTCAACACAGGAAGAGTGGCCAAAGGAAGTGGTCAGTTGTATTCTAATATCATAAAGAGTACAATTTGATCAGGTGGGCGTTGGACAACTGACCAAGATACTTGTCTCAAAAATCTGAGATTGAGACAGATTATTGATTTTGGTTGTGGGAGTCATTGCCACACACACACACACATATATATATATATATTCTATTTGGACTAGTTTTCTCAGGTTGTAGTATGGGTCTTAGCTTTCATTAACCAGCACCTTGATGAAACTAGATAACCTTGCAGTGTATGTATCTCCCCACCCTCCAACCCCATGTTCAACCCAACTCGCTGGTCGAGATTGATTACAATTTTGTCATCAGTTTAGTAATCACAAAGAGAGTAATGGTTTGTATCAGTCATGGGCAAACTGCAGCCCATGAGCCACATGTGACATGCAATGGTTCACTTAATTTCATGAGGAAAATAACATTTATTAACATTTTTTCTCATTTCATTCTCTCCTCTTCACTTTATTCATTTAGTCAAATGAATAAATTAGAAACCAATCTTATTCCTTTTATATAAATGTTACCTCTCAATTTAAAATGAAATTATTTGTCATATTAAATATTCACTTGTAATTTAAAGAAAAATTTTAATTCACATATAGAAAATATTCAATTTTTTTCTTCAATTCAGTTTATGTTCATATTGAATACATTGATTTTTCAAGTTTTCATTTTTTTTTTTTTTGTACCAGTTACAGTGTATCTTAATCATATAGATATCAGTGATGATAGTATACTAAAACCTTAATTTTTTTAAATAGAAAAGATCTTTTTACCAAAGAAAAAAAAAATCAACTTTCCTTTTATTTCTAAGGCAGATCCTTACACTTATGGTCTTCTGTAGGGAAAATGGTTGCGGAACTTCAACATAAAATTACCTTGATTTTTTTTTTTTTTTTTTTTTTTTGTTTAAATTATTCCATTATGTTTCACAGCAGCAGCATATGGTAATCCCTTTGATAACAGCGATAATAATATACCAAGTCTTCAATATTTTAGAGAACAGATCTTTTTGCCAAAGAAGAAAATATCAACTTTGGCCTATTTCTAAGGCAGATACTTAAAAGTATGGTCTTCTGTAGTGAAAATGGTTGAGGAACTTCAACATAAAATAACCTTTTTATATATATATATATATATTTTTTATTTCAAAATTTTTTTTTTAGTAGTGTGATCCCTCTGATGATGTGGTCTGCTTCACAAAAAAGGTTACCTATCATTGTTTTCTATGTAGTATTCCACAATGTGGAGTATCTCTTCATTGCCATTGTTCCCAGATCCACTCTGACGTGGAATCATAGCACCTGATAGGGTCCTATCTATTGATCAAATAGAACTGTTTGACATTTAAACTGAGTGCAAACAAATGACTTAAGTTAAATTGAATTGTTAGAAATAGAAGTGTCTGACCGTTAACTGTGTTTAAACAAATGACTAATTGAATTGTTAGTGATACATTGCCATACTTGGAACCATTTAAATTAGTGTTAAATAGCAGTACTTGAAACTCTTTCACTGTGTGCCTAAATTAAGTTGTTGGTATAACATAGTAATACTTGGAACCATTTTACTATGCACAAATGAAGGAATAGTGTTCACTAGCAATACTTATGACCACTTTAATGTCTTCCGACAAATGATTAATATTGATTAGAATTATTAGTGTTAGCAATAATTAAAATCGTTTAACTGTGTAGAAACGATAGCAATAATAATGTGCAAACCAATTAGTTGTAACTCATTTAAAAATAAAATTACCAAGAAACTATTCACTTACTAATCATATATCCATTTAAATGTGTGCAGACAAATGACTGATGTTAAACTGTTACTGTTACATAGAAATACTTGAAACCATTTAACTGTGTGCAAAAAGAGTTCAAACTCGTTTAAAAATGTTATCAACAAAATGTTTACAAATTATATATAATATAAATGGATGAACAGGATTTGGCATTAAATAAACTACAAGGGTTGATATGCCATAAAACCTAACCAAACCATCTTGTTTAAAACACTGACTGAACTTGGATGCCAATACCCCTTATTGCCTGCTCCAGGCGATGCAGCTGAAATTCCGCTTGAGTAGATGTATCTATGAGAAGTGATAGATCATCTGTGTAATCTGCATTCATAAGAATTTGTGGGATATCATCTGCTTCTTGCTTTTTTGTGTGAATCCATTTTTTTTTTAATTAGATCTATTAAAGTTTGTAGCTAGTCATCATGGCAGATTATCAAGTCATATGTAGAATTTCAGTTTTGTGGAATAAAAAGTTATTTCTGATGATGATAGCCCTATAGTGAAGAAGGAGGCATGAAGGAAATGAATGGGGAGACTCAAGTTCAAAACCCTAGACAAGGCTGTTTGCATTTCACATACTAGAAAAGATGTGCATCTCTCAATTCTCTGTCCAGCAATTGGTAAATAGTTGGTCAGACTGTGCTCTTTAATGTTGGTATGACTACCAGTCTAGGAGAAGGAGAACTCTGAATTCAAACTCTGTTAAAAAAAATTAACCTTGTGTCACTTGCTGCTCATACAGAGGGGTTTGTAAATACATGTAAATTTGTAAGTCTGATTTTCAATATTATTATTGAGGCTTGAAATTCATTTGTTGTATTCTCTGCTGATAACTATCTGATGGTGAAGCTGCAGTTCTGGAGATTTGGGGAGTAAAAAAAAGTCAATGCTATAAAAGTTAGTGAGTTAAAATAATTATTCATAACGGTTCAAGTTTGAATGTTAAGTTCAACCCAAGTCAAAGAATAATGACTTGTTCTAAGAGAATTTTTATTGCTTTGAAATAAACTTGAGAGAATAGCTCTTTGAGCTGAGCCTAAAAAGTCCTCCCCATCCCTGGAGTTTTTTTTACTTAGTTCTCTGCAGACCTCTATAAATATATAAACAAAAATAAATAAAATAAAAAAGATATTAAATTATTACTTCTGTTTTATATCTGTTTTTTTAACTGGCCTTGTGGATAGTATTTGCTAATGTGTTCAATCTTCATATCAATGACTCAAAAAAATGGTACTTGATACTTCCTTGCTTAACACTCAGCATAATAAGGTACAGATCAAGGGTAAAGTGGAGCAATCCAGGGAAAGTAGCACCCTCCCCTACACCTCAGTGTAGTTGCTATTGAAACGGGAGCCCTTGGGTTGCCAACTTTACTTACATCTGTTTTCGCTTATTTCATATCTGTGCTTGAGGAAGTATTGAATTTTAGAACCTTTCAAAATAATAACTATTTTCAACTGTTTATTTTATTATTCATTGTTATTAAGCATTTTCACAGGAACAGATACTAAGCTCTGATCCTGGAGTGATACTATGTAGAGTGCATGAACATGACAGTGCTTTTAAGTAGAAATGCCAATCCATTCATGAATAATCCCATAATTTTTATGGGTATTTTGCTAGGATTCAAATATCTTAAGATTTGTTGATATTAACAGATGAGTAAAGTAAGTTTGCTAACATCTTACTTGTAAAATCCAAATTGAATTTTTGGAGAAAGAATGTGTATTCTCAGTTTGAGATTGGAAAATGTTTCTATTCATCTCTTTCTCGATGCTGCCATTCATATGCACTTATTGTTTGCGGCTTGCTTGCCGTTATTTGGTAGAAGTAGGGTGAGAGGGACTGAAAGATTCTGTGTCGGTGGTATTGAAGGTGGGAACATTAAATTGATGGTATTGCTAACCACTCATGAAGAGAGGGGGAAAACTTGGGCTGAATCTGTGTCCATGGCAACCACCATGGTGTTAATGAGGGAAGAGGAGAGAAGTGAAAAACAGGGGAGCAGTGTGGAAGGAGGATGATGGATACTGGGTGAGAGATAAGGTATAGAGAGGGGGGATAAGGGATAAAGGAGTTGGGAAGAGAGTGAATGAAACAGAGCAGAAGAGATTGAACAAAGATGGGGGAAAGGGAAGAAGAAAGAAGGGGAAATTGGTAGAAAGAGAGTAAAAAGAAAAAGAACAGAAAAAAGGCAGTGGGGGATTGGTCTAGAAAGAAAGGATAAGAAAAAAAGCAGAGGAAAGAGTAAAAAAATAAAAAAAAAAAAAGAGGAAGGAAAAAAGAGATCAAAGAATTAAAGAGAATGGAAGAAAATATGAGGAAAGTAAAGAAAGAAGGCAAAAGGTGGAAAAAGAAAAATGAGAAGAAATGAAACGAAGGAAAGAGGATTAAAGAAAATGAAGAAGGAAAGTGAAAAATGGTAGAAAGAGGGGTCTGGAAAGAGAAGGAAAAATAAAGAAGAAAGAAACAAAAAGATAAGGAGAAAAGAAAATTGAAGAATATGAGGTGAAAAGGAAAAATAAGATAAAAAAAGGATAAAAGCATTTGAAAGAGAAGGAATGAAAAGTAAGGGGAAAGAAAAATGAAGTAAGAGTGAGAGAGAGAGTACAGGTAAAGAGAAATAGAAAATTGAAAAAAGGGAAGATAAAAGAGGAAATGAAAACAGTAAAAAGGAGAATAGAAAATATTTTAAAAATGGGGGAAAGATAGAGGCAGGAAAGGAAGGAAATAAAATGAAGAGGTGAAAGAAAGGATTGAAGGAAAGAAGTAGAAAGATCTTTTTTTTAAAGACAGAAAAGTGAAGGATTAGAAGAGAAAGAGAAAGATAGGGGCTTGATAGAAGTAAAGGAAAAAATTAGAATGAAAAGTGAATAAGAGGAATAAATTAGAAATAATGAAAAGTGAATAAAATATGAAGAAAAAATGAGAAAGAAATAGAGACATGGGAATTTCATTTTCTCCTGAATGAAAAACTCTTTTCTTTAGGGGGTGAGAGAGAAACAGGGGGAGACAATGTTAAAGTGAAGGGAGTAGGGAAGATCAAGTCAAAGTGTTTACTTAATCTGGCTCCAAACCAATTCAGTGGGAAGTCAGAAGCTTAAGAAGATTGTGTTGCGTTGTGTTAATCTCCCAAAGTGGGAGAGCCAGCCTGCATTTGAAATCAGCTTTTGAAATCAGCTTTTGAAATATGGCTTTTATCTGGACTTAGGCACTGATTTTGACCCCACCTCCCCAAGAAAATATCACAACCATCCCACTCACTAGTTATGTAGTAACCCAATGCCTCTGCCACTAGCACGATGTGATACAGTCAATTTTTGAGTGGAATAAAGCTGGTTTGAATTCAGTTTTCCTTCTCCTAGACTGGTTGCTTAACCAAGGCTAAAGTACTCAAACTATCCCACTATTTACCTATAGCTCAGGTGAGAACAGATAGCTTTATGCCTTTCCTAAGGGCATTAGGTAGATGTGAGTAGATTAGTTGATGTTTAAGTCTAGTGTGAGATAATCACTCTGGATCAAAGTCACTATCAATGGTTTGCAAGATGAAATACTATGTGATCATATGTATGTCTGCCCCATCCTCACTAATTGCTAGAGTGACTTCATCACTAACATGGAAGTCTTCAAAACTACTAAAGTAAGGAAGCAGTGCTGCTCAAAATCAATCTGGGCAGGTTGGCAGAATGCAGGACCCCTGCCTCCTAAAGGTTACACTTCTCAAAGAACTGTCCAAACATATACGGTACCAGAGAAGTGCCACTAAAGATATATAAAAACACCTTTAGAAAGGCTATCCCTTCACTGGCAACAGACATTAGTGGCCACCCATCACCTAAACCACACACATGAAAAGAATGACATATTCAGAGGATGAGTTTATCTATAGTTGAATAATCTGTTGACGTTAGATGTTTCTGCCTTTATATAAAACCATCATCAGAATAATGTTAATATTGTTAATAGTGTTCTGTTTCAAATCTGTGATGTAAACAGTGTTCAAAAATTAATTTTAAAGCGTAATATATTTGCCAAGGATTTAAAAATTTTGTTGCTTTTTGTAATTTTGGGAGAATTATAACGTTTCTCACTTTTTCATTTCCTTTTACAATTGAATATTATGCAGAAGATAAAGTATCACATATTAACATTGCTCTGATGATGGTTTAATATAACCAAAAGGTTTAACATTGGCAGAATATTCAACTAAAACAAGAAAACGCATCTTCTGAATACATACATATATAATTGGCTTAATAGCTTGGGACACCAGGGTTCAGTCCCAGGTCGAGTCATATCAAAGACTCGAAAAATGGTACTTGCTACTTCCTTGCTTAACACTCAACATTTATAAGATACATATCAAGGGTAAAGTGGAACAATCCAGAGAAAGGAGTAGCACCTTCCCCTACACTTCTGTGTAGTAACTATTGAAAAGGGAGCCTTCAGGTTTCCCTTGATTACTGTCACCAACTTATATATATATATATATACACACACACACACACACACACACACAATAGAGAGAGAAGTGGGAGGTAGAAATACCTACCACATTTTAAATTGTCATCTGTATGGAACAAGTGATATTAAACAAATGGTTTTTGCAATGCAGCTATTCGTGCTCATTTCATGTTACATCAGAATGATGTTATTCTGGATAGAATTTTCAACCCAGAGTAGTATCAGTTTTCTATCTTAGAACTACATCATTCTAATATAATATGAAATGGGCTCAAAAAGTTTTCTGTGTAGCAATTACTGATTTATCAGTCTTAAAAAAAAATGTATTTCAACAATGAATGCACAGTGGACACTAGTCCAAGCCTTGATCATTACTAAAAAATAAATGTCAAGACATTAGCTAGATGGAGCTACCACGACCAATTGCCTAAGTTCAATTTCACCACACAGGTGACAGTTTAAAATGTGGGAGATATTTCTGTCACACTCTGTATATATCATATGACTTTCCTTCATTTGTCTTGTCATCAGAGACATGTTTGTCTAAAACAATACCCACTATACCTGAAGAGTGTCACAAATGAGATACAAAAACATCCTTAAAAAGGATGGCGTTTTAACCTTAGTATTCCAACCTGGTCAGGAGAAAGAAAACTTGTGTAGAATCCTGCCTCTGCATGATGGATGGGTTGGGTAAATAGTTTTCCAAAATATTTTTGTTGCTTGTAAAATGCATTTTGATTTTCTAAAAACTTAGTGAACTAGTAGTATATTCCTTTTCCAGTGTAATTTTGAAAAAAGATTTTCATCTTGTCAAATTCTATTTTTTTTATTTTTCATGTATTATGAGTTTAACGTATATGCTATAACCAGAAATCATGGAATTAAAATCAACAATGAGTAGTTAGCTTTTGATTTATTTTGGATTTCTATTATAAAAGAATATACTTGAGCAGCTTAAAAAAAATTTATAATGTTGGTTGATATTTCAATCTGGCACTAGATATCACAAGAGGAGCATTCTAAATCAAACTCACTAGTACTGGCTTGGAAGATGAAATAAAAGTGATATGTGCCTTTGCACCATTCTCTTCCTTCAGTAGCTTGAAAAAAAAGTATTAATGGTTCGTTGATATTCAAGTCTGGTACAAGGTAGCACATGAAGAGTTCTCTAGATCAACCTCACTAGTACTAGCTTGGAAGATGAAATAAAAGTAATATGTGCCTTTGTACCATTCTCATTCTTGAATTGCTTTTGGAAAAAAGTTTTTAAAAAAAGTAATTACAAATAATGTTTTGCATTTTAATTCATTTTAAGCTAAAAACATTTTTTTTCTTATTTGCACCATACATTTTTTTTATTGATTTACAAAGGCCATCAAAATATTTTTATTGTTTCTAAAGGGTACCCAGAGCAAAAATGGTTTGGAATCTATGTGGATAGAGCCAGAGAATGGAAACTGATTCCCTTCAGGGTCTCTCAGAAGGGAATACTACAGTTCGCTTGTGTTTTGATTGGAATTAAACTCCACAATAAAGAAATTGGGAGACAAAAAAAAAAAAATGGGTTAAAGTTTGGAGAATTTGCAAATGAGATGCCACCAGGGATTTTGCAATTCAGTCAGTCAGCTTTTACACTTCCTATTGATTCCTGCATTTGCAAATAAGCTGCAACAATTTTGTGGAAATTCTACAAGTGCATGAAAAATGGTTGTAGGTTTCTGCCTGCTACACTTGGGCGAACCAACCTTGTTTGGTGTCAAAAGTCAGAACAGTCTTGCACTGACTAAGATGGACAAAAATGAATGGGCAACTGGCTGTCTGCCAAATTAGCTGATAAAGTCAGAAAGATTTGGTTCCTGATAGGTGGAGTAGGGTTTGAAAATGTAGACAGTGTGGATGGGAGGGTGACATCAGGGAATACATGGTCCTTGGAGTAGTTCAAGCTTAATTCTTTACTGGAAATTAGACAATATCTCATCTTTTGCCTGTTTTCTCTCTCCCTCATCTCTTGCTCACTCCCTGAGGACTGATTTAATAGACAATTTCTTGATGATATTATTTTTGATTTGTGTGCTGTCCACAAAAAATTCTGAAAAAAATATTTCTAAAGCTTTGGAGAAATCATCATGAAACTCTAAATAATAGAAGTAACCAAAAAAAAAAAAAATTGCTATACTAAATAACTTGGTACCCAGTTGGTGAGGCTTAGAATATGCAAAGAGAAAAAAGGGGTGGATATTCTTGGTATGACTGTAAACTGTATCTGATGATGGGGCTCCAGTTTGGATGATCTATGTTTTTTTTTTCATTTTGTGTATAGAAATGTAATTCATTGACAAAGAAAAGGCATTTTAAATATTAAAAATCAAATTTTGTGTTGTTTCTACAAATGCAATTAAAATTTGAGATCATTTGAATGAGAATTTGTCAAATTATCAGATTATGAAAATGATATCAAAATTTTTGAAACACCCTGTATATCTCAAATGATATCAAATTTTTTGAAACACCCTGTACATCTCAAATGATATCAAATTTTTTGAAACACCCTGTACATCTCAAATGATATCAAATTTTTTGAAACACCCTGTACATCTCAAATGATATCAAAATTTTTGAAACACCCTGTACATCTCAAATGATATCAAATTTTTTGAAACACCCTGTACATCTCAAATGATATCAAATTTTTTGAAACATTCTGTGTATAATGTTTGTACTTATTTTTGGGCTACTAAATATTAATATTTTTGGTTCCAGAGTTTAAATTCCTTAGAGTTTGGTAATAAATAATACCTAAAAATATTCACTAGAAATAAAATCCTGGTATTTTGGTTTGGAAGAAAAAATTTATTAAAAAGATTGATACATGTACTTACCTGTGTGATGGCTGTCACTGCAAATTCTAGTATGGCTATCACATAATTTTATAACAATCCCATGATGTCGAACAGTACCTATATCTGAAACTTTCTTTTATAGTCAAAAAAGTGAACCCATTCATTCGGCTTCAATAACATGAATCTAAGAAAAGCCAATCTACATCATCAGACATTATTAGAGCCATAAGTTTTATATCAATGTCCTTCTTGAAGGATGCATTACCAAAAGCTCACTGTCCATCATTCATTGTTTATTATATAAGCTTGTACACACGCACCCACACACACCTCAGTGACTCTCTCTCTCTCTCTTGCTCAGTCAGCTGTAGCTGTAGAATACACCAACTGCACTTCTGCAGAAGGGTAAGACTCCTTCCCCGTAATGAGTGTCCTGGATATGACGCTAAATCTGATGGTGAGGTTCCAGTAATGCCTGGGCTTTGGGGAATGCAGAACACTCTTTCATTGCCATTGCTCCAAGGTCCACTCTGGTTCAGAGTGGTAGCACCTGATAGGGTCCTATCTATGGGTCAAATTGCGTACTTATGCTAAACTGAAAATAGAACTGTTTTGATATTTAAACAACATACTTATGCTAAACTGAACGGCTTGAAATAAAACTGTTTTGACTTGTAATCTGCGTAAAGGTTGATATGCCATAAAACCCAAACAAACTCTCTCTCTCTCTCTCTCTCTCTCTCTCTCTCTATATATATATATATATATATATATATATATATATATATATATAATTAACAAGGACAGTCATTTTATGTCTGCCTACTCTATCATTGATCTGTTCAAGTCTTCATATGAGTTATTTGATTTTTGAATGAAATGAATTTGGGAGGGTGCCATATATTTTCAGAGAACTTTCAGTCCAAACTGGAGCTATCTTTTGTGGAGCAAATAATGAAATGACAAACATAGTAACAAGTCATATACATTCACAGAAAGAGAGTAGGAGGGAAAAAAATTGGAGGGGAATTATAAGAGAAAAGAATTTTAATAGAGGTAAAAGGAAGAATTCATCCCATCCAGAAGTCAAAGGATTCATACAAAGACATGACAAATCAGTGTGATAGAGTAGACAGACACAAAGTGTCTGTCTTATTTAATCAAACATGTCTAAAAGAGAAAATACTACCTGTGTATCTGTGAATAGAGAGATAGATAGATAGAACGAAACAGATCTGTCTGTGGATGACTATATATATATATATATATGAGAGAGTGGCAGCATTATTATTTTATATATATATATATATATACACTCACAGACACCTACAGATATGAAAATGCTGTCGTCCGTATGTGTATGTATGTGTGTATATATATATATATATATATATAATTTGTGTGTGTGTATGTATATACTTACATATATAAAAATGCTGTCTACATATATATATACACACACACACATAAATTACTATCTTAATTTTATACTCTGTGAAAAGTGAGGAGCTAAAATTAGCTTAACCTGTTCACTGCCATGGATGAAATAACTTGTCTCAGCAAGTTGTCTGTTCACTGCCACAGGCAAGATAATTCATCTGACAATTGTGTGTTATTCTTGCTCAGGATGACTTCATTTTCTTTGTGCTGACAAAGAAATTTACATATTTACTTTGGTGATAAGAAAACTTGGGAGTGTTGGCAAAATTTTCTTATTTGTAGATCTAAATTTCAAGATCTTTCAGGCTCTTTTGAATTATCAAAATATAACACATCTATTGAATATCATTTTATACATATTAAAACTGGATCCCCTACAAAAGGGGTATCTTGGGTATATCATGAAACTGCATCTGGTGGTGAGGCTTCAGTTCCAGAGCTATAGGAGATGTGGAGTACCCTTTCATTGCCCTTATTGTCAGGTTCATTCTTACTCGGAGTTGTAGTACCTTTTGAGTCCTATCTATGGGTCAAATAGATTTGTCTAAAGATTATTTGTATCTGATAGGACTGTGAATATAAACATACAGTGAACAGGATTCCCTAACTTATTGGTATAAAATAACACTAGATGAGTTAACATCCCATTAAGATTAACAAATGAATAAATCAAAATATGTGCAGTCATTTTTTTATTTTTCATTTATTAATTTATTTTCTTGAATTAAATTATCACACAATCTTAACTTTAGTGTGTGTGTGTGTGTGTGTATATATATATATATATATATATATATATATATATATATATAGTTGGTATTTTTTTAAAGCCCCGTACTATTTGGTGTTTGTTTATGTAGAGTTGACTCAAATAATGAACGTAAACGTTCACAGAAATGTTTAATAAAGAAACAATGAAGACATTATTTTCTGAGAAAAGTCTTGGATTAAATTCCAATATCTGGCATTCCATGATTTTTTGGTTTGGTTTCTTTGTTTAATGTCATATCAACATTCATGGGTTATTTATTGCCAAAGCTCTCCTTGTAGAAGTGATACTATTTAACCCATTTCTGAAAGGGGGTGAGGGAGTTCATGCCTTTCCCAAGGGTATTAGTTTGAAAATGAACTTAATAGCACAATTTGGCTACTTCTAGGCTGCAGTCCAGTATGTAAATCATTATGTCATAGGGACTTCCTTCCTTGATATGCTGTAAAACAAAACAAAACAGCCAATGAACCAAACCAAACCCAACTCTTTGAACACCTAGCTCTGAGGTTTAAATTTGATTAATTTCAAGATTAAAGTTACAAAATTAATTTTCATTTAAAATTTTTCTGTTCATTGCTGAGGCAGTGGTGACATCAGGGTCATTTTCCGAGAAATTTTGGGTGCTAAGTTCAAATCTTAGCCAATGGTGTTTGTGTTTCCCCTTGTACTAAGGCTCTTGGGAAAGGAATGAATCCATCTCTCACCACCAATAGTATTGCAGACTTAGTTTTGGTAAGAGCACCCAGAAGAAAAATTCTGAATTTGGAACACCTTGCTCTTTTTTTGGACAACAATGACATTAGGAAAAAGGGAGACCTGCTGCATAAGCAACTACAACTCATCCATACAATCCTGTTCAAGCCAGTAAAGATCCATAATATTGTGAGACTGATGGATAGCAGAAATTTAAAAAAACATGGTTGGGGGATGAAGGCAGTGATGACAATGATTGTATTGAAGCAGTTGATGAGATATTTCAACTGAGTATAATAATGATAATTCCTCATCTTAGGAATTCTTATAGAAATGTCTTTGTCCTGTGTTTTCTTATTCTAGCTCTAAATCCAATCGTGATTGGTAGCTGAAGATGAGGACAGTGATAAAAATGATTGTTTTGGAGTGGCTGATAAGATACCTTGTGTGAATATTTCTTTGTTCTGAGTCTAGTTATTTTAGTAGGGAATCAGATTATGAGTCATGACAGTTTGTATTGTCATTGGCTGGTTTTATGGCATGTCAACCCTTATTGGTTTATTTAAAACAAATCTTTTTTTTTTTTTTTTTTTTAAGCATTCAGTTTCTTTATTTATATGATGATAATTATTTGTAAACATTTCCAGCCTCTAGAAATTATTCTTAACATTATGCAGAGTTATTTTTTAAAATACACAAGATTTTTTGTTTTGTTTTTTACTGACAAGTTTTGGGATTAAAGTTTGGCAATATATTTGCCATGGTGCAGTGGGGTGGTAGAATGTGCCAATTGCACCTCTACAGATGGAGTAAGATCCCTTCTTTCTGATGAGTGTCCTCGATATGACACTAAACCATTTGATTGTGAGGCTCCAGTGTTGGAACTTTGGGGAATATAGAGTTTTCCTTCATTACCATTACTCTCAGGTCTACTCTGGCCAGAAGTGATAGTATCTGTGATAGTACTTCTATTGGTCAAATAGAACTATTCAATCTTTTACTTGAAACCATTTGTGTGCAAACAAAAGATCAATAATAAACAGAATTATTTTGAATCATTAGTGTTAAATAGCAGTACTTGAAACCATTTAACTGTGTGCAAATAGAACTATTAGTGTTGCATAACAATATTTGAAACCATATTACTATGTGCAAACAAATGAACTCTGGCTGGTTTAAAAATAATCTTACCTAAAAACTATTCACTTAGAAATCATAAAATATATATTTATTTTAAGCATGAAAACCAGTGTTATATATCCATTATAATCATATTTGCTTTTTTGAGAATTTATTCAGGGAGAAAATTTCCTTAAGATGATATTCTACTTATGTATCTTTCCTATTTGTATATTTTCTATTTCATATATATATATATATCCTCACCTACTCTATCTTTTGATTATCATAGGAAGTCTAATTTTATTTTCATTTCTCCTGTCTTTTAATCCTATTACCTCTCTACTTCATTTTTTTCCTATTTTCTCTTTCTCTCTCTCTCTCTCTCTCTCTCTCTCTCTAACAGACAGCCACCACTACCATTAATACTAAATGTGAGGTGTAAGATACCCTAGAAAAAAAAAAAATGAATGCTATATAACTATTAATATATCTATTTTTAAAAATTCTATCACAGATTTATTTACATATTATCAATTTTTTAAAATATCTTATTCTATATACTTAAACTATATTATACATTTGCAAGAGTCTCTCTCTCAATGTGTGTGTGATTTGGCATTAAATAATCCACAAGGGTTGATATGCGATAAATCACAACTAAACCAACCAATTTCCTTGATTGGTAGTTTAAAAAATAAAAAAACCTAATAAAATCGAATCCACTCCCCACAATCAAAATGTATTAATTCTAAAAGTGCCATTAAAAAGAAAAGTGGTTTCATCAAAACTTGATTCTGCCGCATTTTTCTTTTGTTTTTTTTATTAATTTTTTGGGAGGGATGGGGGTGGAAGGCTTTGAAAGAATCGTCAGTCACTCACCATGCAAACTGTTTTGGGGATTTGAGAGTAAAACTATGTATTCATCCATGGGTTCACTGCAGCATTCACGATCCACCTCTTTCTGTCAAATTTTCTCAGAGGGTTCAGATACGGAAATGCTTACTCAAGCATTTTTAATGCAAATAATGTGCACTTAGTTACATGATTTCAAGTATTCCTTTCTAATATAAATAATTTATATATAATTATATGGTTTCAAGTAACTGTTCCTATTTAATAAAAATAATAATGTGTTAGTTTTAGTTTCATTCTTGTCCAAACAATATCTGGTGTGAAATAGAATAATCTTACAAAATATATTGTTAAGAAATTGTTTGTTTTAAATATTGATTTGATATTGAGTTTTTAAATTAATTTCTTTTTTATTTGCAGGTAAGAGTGCCAAGAATTCTTGTTTCAACAGTTTTCATGAGGGTAAAAAAAAACTTCCTTTCTTTTTAGCATTTTCTTTACCAAACTAAATTTAGTCACATGACCTCAATTTTATCATCTATTTTTATCTTAGTTTTTCCCAATTTCCTCTCTTTTTTTTCAATTTTTTTCTTTCTTTACCTTTTTCAATTTTTTTTTTTCTTTGGCTTTTTCAATTTTTTTTTCTTTGGCTTTTTCAATTTTTTTTTTCTTTCTTTGGCTTTTTCAATTTTTTTTTTCTTTCTTTGGCTTTTTCAATTTTTTTTTTCTTTCTTTGGCTTTTTCAATTTTTTTTTTCTTTCTTTGGCTTTTTCAATTTTTTTTTTCTTTCTTTGGCTTTTTCAACTTTTTTTTTCTTTCTTTGGCTTTTTCAATTTTTTTTTTCTTTCTTTGGCTTTTTCAATTTTTTTTTTCTTTCTTTGGCTTTTTCAATTTTTTTTTTCTTTCTTTGGCTTTTTCAATTTTTTTTTTCTTTCTTTGGCTTTTTCAATTTTTTTTTTCTTTCTTTGGCTTTTTCAATTTTTTTTTTCTTTCTTTGGCTTTTTCAATTTTTTTTTTCTTTCTTTGGCTTTTTCAATTTTTTTTTTCTTTCTTTGGCTTTTTCAATTTTTTTTTTCTTTCTTTGGCTTTTTCAATTTTTTTTTTCTTTCTTTGGCTTTTTCAATTTTTTTTTTTCTTTCTTTAGCTTTTTCAATTTTTTTTTTCTTTCTTTGGCTTTTTCAATTTTTTTTTTCTTTCTTTGGCTTTTTCAATTTTTTTTTTCTTTCTTTAGCTTTTTCAATTTTTTTTTTCTTTCTTTGGCTTTTTCAATTTTTTTTTTCTTTCTTTGGCTTTTTCAATTTTTTTTTTCTTTCTTTGGCTTTTTCAATTTTTTTTTTCTTTCTTTGGCTTTTTCAATTTTTTTTTTCTTTCTTTAGCTTTTTCAATTTTTTTTTTCTTTCTTTGGCTTTTTCAATTTTTTTTCTTCTCAATTATTTGTTTTCTATATCTCTTTATGCCTCTTTTTTCTTTTCTTCAGTTTTTTCTTTTCCTTTTTTTTCCCTCTTCTTTCTAATACAAAAAATGTTATTACTGAAAACAAACTGAAAAAAAAAGCTAAATAAACTTATCTGAACATTTTGGTTCCTTGATTTCTTCATTTAGAGTCTCAATGGCATTCAGTGACACCAAGCCTGTTGTACATTATCAGATCTCTATTAAGTTTTTGTAAGTTTTATCAATGTATTATTGAGGGAGGGCATTGTTTACAGTTTATTTTGTAAATTCCTACTTCAGATTTGGAGTCTTTGTTATATTTTTTTTATTGTTCTGAAGATGTTTGTTACTCTATCTTTTTTTATTGTACATGAGGTGGTTAAAATAATGTAGGGTTTTGAATATATTTTCCATGTAAATTATTTCCTCCTCTTGTAGATGGTCAAGGCCACATATCTTTTAGGCCTTTTCAGTTTTGATATTTCTAACCTCTGAAGAGATAAAAGGTAATGGTTTCTATCATGAAATAGTATCTGTTAGTCATATACCTAAGACAAATAATTTGTGAGCTTTTCCAGTCAGGCAAAAGCATTCAATAAATAATTATCTCTCAGGCATCATTTTGGTATAACTGCAAAATCTTTGCAAGAATAATTCTAAGTAGAATTAATGAATATGTTTTGAATACAATCTACCATATATATATATATATATATATATATATATATATATATATATATGAAAGTAAATATGGATAAAATCCGACTGTCTGATTTTATCCATATTTACTTTCATACTGTCTTTTCGGAAAAACAAATACCAAATACAATCTTGCATAACATTTAACATGGATGATTCCAAACGATCTATACATATGAAAACTTACTTGTTGTTACATATTTCTCAAACGGGAGGTTTTGTCTTGTTTTTTTGGAAAATCCAACATTTTCAAATATTTTTCCACATGCCAGACACATTCTAATGACTTTTGATTCATGAATGCTACGTGCATGTTTATGTATCTTTTCGTTATATTTCTCATTTGCTCCTGCCATCTCAGCAAGCATCCATTGCTATGTGAACTATTTTGATGTCCAAGTCCTGATGATGGTTACTGAAACCAAAATGTTAACATTGGCTTGACATCATAATGTATTCACTTATTTGGATTATGTTTTTTCTGCTACCTTCATATATATATATATATATATATATATATATATATATATATATATTCACTTCTAATCTATAAATTCTGGCATGTGGTTAAGAAATTCACATTCTATGCAAAGATCTTGTGAAGCCCACTTCTGACATCATTGCCTGAAAATCAAATTATTTGTAAAACCATAGTTGTAATCAAAGATAATTGTTAGTATATTAGTTTTAAATCTACCGTTATACTATTATAAATATAGAATTTAGTATTTATATTGGTGATAGTATATAAACTACCAAGAAGCTACAATTTGTTTCTTAGTGTTAAGCAATATCAGTTGCATTTAGGGTTATAGTATTTTAAATAAAACTATTATATTGAAAATGATATTGAGGTGGAAACATTATTTTTCTCCCAGACTATAGAAGAAGAAAAAAAGCAGAATCAGTAAAACAATGTTTTACCCAACTGACCACAACTTTAACAGAGATACAATAATAGAGAAAATTGAAAAAAAAAAAGTTATAGAACTTTACATCAATTCTACTCATGAAGATGTCTTGACACACTTGCCCCAAATGGAATCAGCCCAATTGGCTAGGGCTGTAGAATACACGGACTCCATCTCTGCAGAGGAGTAAGACCCCCACCTCCATGAGTGTCCTGGATATGACACTAAACAATCTGATGGTGAGACTCCAGTAATGCTAGAACTTAGGATAATGTGGAGTATCCCTTCATTGCTATTGCTTCCTGGTCCACTCTGGTCCACAGAGGTAGCTCCTGATAGGGTACAATCTATGGGCAAATAGACCTATTTCACATTTAGAATGGGTGCAAACAAATTACTTATGCTAAATTGAATTGCTTGAAATAGAACTGTTTGACATTTAACTGTGTGATGTTTAATTGAATTTAACTGTTTGATATTTAATTGAATCATTAGTGATACATGGCAATACTTTGACGTATCCTAAATTGTTAGAAATAAAACTGTTTGATCATTTAACTGTGTGTATCTACAAAATATGTTTACAAATCATATATTTGATATATATGTGAGAAAATGATTTGGCATTGAATAACCAACAATGGTTGATATGCCATAAAACCAAACGAAATGATTTCAACAACAAATTTTATTTAACAATATACTAATATATATTTACCTATCTCCTCCACCCCAAGAAGGATGCAATGTTATTTTTTTTTCTTTTTAAGTGTAGTAAAATTGGTTTGAATTCAAAGTTTTCCTTCTCCTAAACTGGTTGCCTTATCAAAGTTAAAGAGTCCAGTCTGCCCTACTATTTATCCATAGCTAGAGGAAGAATAGTTGGATACATACCTTTCCAAGGGTATCAGCAGTATATGAAATGCAGTCAGCCATATCCTGGATTTGTTCTGCGACTCCATTTTCTACCAATAACTGTCAGGCCATAATGACCTCCCAAATCTATAAGATTTATGAATACAGAATTACGTTATGATATTGGTGATGGTATAAAAAGTACTTAGAAGCTACAATGCAAGTTAATAGTAATCTCAGTAGTATTAGTTGAGATGTTTTAACTCTAAATACAATTATTATGTTACAAATGACATTGAGTTTGGGACATTTTTCTTCTCCCAGACAAGGGGAAAAATAAAAGAAGCAGGTAGTTAGTTGTTAGAGCTTTTCAAAGACAGGTGCTGAGAAAGTCCTTTTGTTAGAAGCCCCAGAAGCTCTGTTCTTATATTCTCTCTTTTTATCTATCTCAGTCTGTTTGTATATGCACACACACATATATATATATGTATGTATGTATGTTCCCATCTATCCGTATCTATTTTGGTCTGTTTGTGTGTGAGAGAGTGTGTATATATATATATATATATATATATATATATACACAAACACAGACCAAGATAGATACAAACAGAATTATAAAAGTATGTTCATATCTGTCTCAGTCTGTTTATATATATATATATATATATATATATATATATATATATATATATATTATTTATTTCCTCTTTTACTGGTTGTGATGGACGATGGTGGCGGGAGAGGGTCAGGGAGATCCGTGCTGGTGGCATGAGATGATGATGATGATATATATCTCCATATTTATCTCCCTTTGTTTCTGTCTATTACTACTTATGTCCCTCTGCAGATTCTACACGAAAAGAACTCAACAACAAATTACCTTTAACATTATATATTTACATTGATGATGGTATAAAAAACTACTTACAAGTTACAATTTGTTTCTCAGGGTTGACTAAAGTTAATAATATTCTTGGTAGTATTATTTAGAATATTATAACCTGAATAACAGGGACCTTCTTTTTTTGTTTTTTCTTTCTCCCAGACAATTGAAAAAAAAAACAAGAATAGAAGAAGCAGGTGTGTTTTTTAACTTTTCAGTAACGGCTGCTGAGAAAGTCCTTTCATTAGAAGCCCAGAAGCTGATTTTTTATCCTAACAGCAAGTTAAAGCCAAGAGGAGTAAAATAAATTCTTCATCCCCAATTTCTTCTTTTTATAAGTTCGTTGGATAAGAAGCTTACTTGCACTACAGGCTGACTGAAGGACAGATGGCCTGACAGAAAGCAAAGAGACTAAACCTCTTTTTTTTTTTTTTGTTTTTATCTCAGTATGCTTTGACTCTCCCCTCTAAATGTAGGTAAGCGGATCACTGTTTGTGCTATGGTGTTCATGAGAAGATACAGCATAAGTTTTCACTTAGTTTTTCCTCTTTGTCTCAAGTCTGAACTTGTAGTATCTGAAATGAAAAGCATTAAAACGCTTAAGGGGTAGGATTATTAATCTTCAAAATATGAAAAGACCATGCTTGAAAAAGCTCGGTTTTTTTTATTCAGGTTTGGCATTATCAATGAGAGTTGGTCAAAAATTGGACATTCAAAATAATGGTAACACATGTTTAATTTTATATCTGGAAAAAAATAGCTATATTATACAGGACGTTTTTTTTTTTTTTTTTTTTGTATATTATGTTTTTTGTTGTTTTTTTTTTAAATATTTGATATCATTTGAGGTGTACAAAGTGTTTCAGAAGAATTGATATCATTTCATAATCTAATAACTGAACCAATTCAAATGATCTCATATTTTGATAGCATGTGTACAATCAACTCAAAATTGTTTGTTTTATTTTCTCAGATATAAAAATGCCATTTACTAGAAAAGGAAAGGCATTTAAACATTAAATATAGCATTTTGAGTTGTTTCTACACATGTTGTTAAAATTTGAGATCATTTAAATTGGTCAAATTATTAGATTATGAAATAATATCATTTTTTTCTGAAACATCATTTATAGGCTCTTTCATCTTATTTCAGTTGTTTTTTATCAAAACTTCTCAGGAATAAACTCCGTAACTAACATGACTAACATGATGGACTGTGTGATTGTAGTGAGTAAGTTCAAACTCTGATTGTGCTATTGTTTGTTTTTTTTATTAATACCCCTAAGAAAGGCATGAACTTTATTTCCACAGCTAAGGGTTAAATAGCATTACTATTGTCCTCCAATAAGGATGAATTTAGCATTAAATAACCCACAAAAGTTGATATGTCATTAAACAAACTTAAACCAAAGCAGATTGGAAATAAAATATTGAACCTTTCCTGTTCAGAATTGAATGTGCATCACTTTTTTCTTCTGGAAAATTTAATTGAACGATGAAAGCCATCAATTCTGATAAAAAGTGAGACAAATAAGATGAAAGAAATACTAGTCAAAAATTAATAACAATTGACCTGTAGTTTGAAAAACTTGACTAAGTTATAGAAACACGCAACACGCCTTCCATTTCAAAACTGTCTCTGTTTCTTCGAGTTCTCTTTTATTAAACCCGACTATCTCATTTGCATGAGATACTCGAGAGTCTGCGTTACTTTAAGCAAGACTAAACCAGTACAAAAGCAACTGTGCGTTGCCATTTTGGCTTTTTTGTTTTTCCTTTTTAGCCACACACAAGTCTGGTAAGTCAAAGTCATGATTTTTCCCCACATATATTTCATATAAGAAATTCATACAACTTAAGACTGTTACTGTTATGTGTAAAAGCAAGATATTAAGATGAAAGAAATACTAGTGAAAAATTAATAATAATTGACAATGTTTCATCAAAGAAATTCACATAACTTAAGATTATTACTACTTGGTAGCTCTATTAGCAGTCTCTACTCAGTGAGGTTTTAAAAAAGTGTGTTCTTGGTATAACATTAAACTACATTTGGTAGTGAGGTACCAGTTTTGGAGCCATCTTGTTACCTGGGTCTATAGAATCCGCTGACTGTACCTCTACTGAGGGTTAAGACACCCCACCCACTAGGGCCACCTGCTGTCATGGGTGGTGATCTGTAATGCATGAGGACAGGATCCTGGTAACTGTTTGCCCAGTCAGCTGGGGCTGTAGAATACACTGACTGCTTCTCTGCAGTGGGATAAGACCCACCCCCACAAATACAGTGCCCTGGATATGACACTAAACAATCTAATGAAGTTCCAGTAATGGCCCGGAGTGGTAGCACCTGATAGTCTTATCTAGAGGTCAAATAGAACTAAACTTGTTTTAAAAAAAAAACAAATGCAACAAAGATGAAACAATTGACCAAAGTTTCAAAAATAACTTTAAAAAAACTACATTCTTCTGAAATCAATCAAAAAGAATCCACAACAAACATCCCTACCACTGCTCAAAAAATATCAACTGAAAAATACAAATCTCTGACTAAAATAGATACTGGGAGGGGAAAAATCACAAAGCTCTTTAATCTACCCACCAATTTTGAAAATAAATCTAAGACCAACCACTAAAGTAAAACACATTCTGATTAACCCAACCAAACTTTTCTTCAATCCAAAATAAATCGTACCCAACAAACAACTGAACAAAAGTAACTAATAATATCAAACTCCTCCTCATCTCAATCCAGAGATCCTTCAACATCAAAAACAAAATCACCAAAAAAACTGAGACACCAAATATTAAACAAGACTATACAAACAAACAAAAATAATGTAACTCACAAAGTTATAAAAACAATAAAATCAAAACCCTAAACAGATCCAAAAGTGTAGAAATTATTGGATATTGAAACACTAACAGCATAATTGCTAATCTCAAATTAGTGTTGCATAGGAGAGATGAAAATGACAATAACAGTCGTATAAAAATATAATCTCTTGTGTTTATAACAAAAGGTGGCAAAATTGTTTGTGTGAAAGAGAGAGATGGTCAGGACAGCTAGGGAAATACTTGGTTGCGACAAATCTTCCCATTTACACCAGGTGGAGATACATCTCCAAAGAGCCTTGTTTCTTCATGCTAGACTGATACAGGCCTTCCTTCCTGGGGTTAGTGCCCAAAACAGCATGACTCCTCAATGTTTACCGCTGACTCTGCTGATTGACTGTCCTCTCCTTGGAATTGAAAACTTCCATCGTTATGTATTTTTCGGATGCCTATGCAATTCTTCCTACACAATTCACATGGCATTTCCACTGTCTCTTATTTACCTTAAGACACAGTTGCACATCCTGTTTTCAAATCCACAAACTAACCAGCCTGTCAAAAGTCAATATGTAACATTAGTACACACGTGTGTGTGCGTGTGTAAGATACATATATGAAGCAAGACCTTCTACAAAGCATATGCTGTTGAAGCAAAATTTGTGTACTAATCTTTGTCTTGCATTCACACAATTTATTTTAAAAATATTTATCAACAAAATATGCACTTATGAATCATATAACAAAAGACGAGATTTGATATTAAATAATCTGCAAGGGTTGATGTGCCATTAAACACCAACCAACCAGTTCTGAAACTCTTGTGAGTGTGGAGTTCCTCTTTATTGCCATTATTCCTTGGTTTACTCTGACCTGAAGTGGTAACTCAATGTCACACACACACACAAACTGTCCTCAGGATTGTTTTGAAGAAAAATTATCCTAATGATAACAATACGATTTTTTTTCCTTTACAGACCTGGCTCATGGCTTCTACAGTTTCAGCCAAAGTTAGCAGCCAACTTCTTTTTCTTTTTTTTTTTTTTAAAAAAGGCAATAAGGTTGGTTGGATTACATTTTGGATTAGAATTTTTATCTTGAGGTGTTCTAAAATTCCAACAACCAATTTTCTTTTTTTTTCTTTTAATTGCAGGATTGGATAATCAAGCAGCTTCAGTAGACTGCTGGATTTCTCCTTAAAATTATTTGTATTAGGAATATTTAATACCAAATAACTGTGTGCAAACAAATGAATATTATCAAATAGGATAATTACTTGAAACCATATAATTGTGTATAAATTATTAGTATTAGTTGTTGAATAATAAATTTGATATTACTGGTAATACTACTAATTCTGCATTAAATTTTTTTATTATTTCATATAGTATTCAGATTATTGTCTTCATCTTTGTTTATAATGAAATATCTTGAATGATATATTCAACTTTCTTTTCATATCTTTTGTCATTAAAACCTAATAAAATGATTTTTATCCTTGTTTATTTTCTCACTCTCTCATTTCCCAGTCTTCTTATGCTTCCTACTCTCTCTCCCCTTCTCTTTTCCCCCCACTCTCTCTCCCTCTTTTCTTCCACTCTCTCTCACTCTCTTTTCTTCCACTCTCTCTCCTCCTCTTTTTCTTCCACTCTGTCTCTTCTCTCCACTTTCCCTCCCTTCTCTCTTTCTCTCTCCCTTTCTTTTCCTCCACTCTCTCTCCCTTTCTTTTCCTCCACTCTCTCCCTTTCTTTTTTCCTCCACTCACTCTCTCTCTCCCTTTCTTTTTTCCTCCACTCACTCTCTCTCTCCCTTTCTTTTCCTCCACTCTCTCTCCCTTTCTTTTCCTCCACTCTCTCTCCCTTTCTTTTCCTCCACTCTCTCTCCCTTTCTTTCATACAACTCTGTCTCTCTTCATATAACTTCCTTTTCCTACTCTCTCTCTCTCTCTCTCTCTCTCTTTCCCTACCATTTTTTTTTCTCTTTTCTCTTTGTCCAGATATCAAAACTGAGGAAGAGAGTTAGGTGTTAGGGTTAGGGAACCAGAAAAAAAGAGAGCAATTTAGAAGAGTAAAGATAGTCTTCAAGCAAAATTTCCTGATGAATGGCCTATCTTTCAGATTGTTGTTTTGAATATTATGCACACTTGAATATGTCTGAATTTTTTTTAGAGTTTCTTCAAATCATCTTTCCAGAAACAGAAGGCAAGAAGTTGTATAATTTTTGCACTTTAAGATGAGAGCAAAAATACAATCAGTTGTAATCCTTGAATTTTTCCCCAGTATTTTGTCTTTTAATGTTTTCATTTCTGTCATTTAAATTTTATTTATTCTCTGATTATTCTACAAACTAGATCCATGGAAATTCCATAGATGTTGACCACTAAAATTATCATTAACTCTTTTAGTCTTCTGAAACTTCTTAGTTGATTAAAAAAGACGTAGATTGATTTCATGTAAAGAGAAGTGAATAATTAAGGTATATTTTCTGCTGTATGCTTTCTTTTATATTTCTTTTCCTTTACTTGAACAATTTATCACTATGTTAGTATTTTATATTATCTCAGTTACTCACCTGACTAATATGAATGCAATAATGGACATATGGTTTAAATTAGTCATAGTCATCTTTCATAGACTGTCTTTTCTTTGTCAATCAACACCACCTTTATAGATGAGTAACAATAGTTTCTTGACTGAACTATGTGATCCTAGCTGTTGACCTGTGAGGTTCTTTCACCTAGCATCTGGTGAAACTTGCTGTTAACCCAGCTTTGGATTCATATGCCTTAATTCATATCCACCATGCTGCTTCCCATGCCTTCCAGCAATATAATCTTTAAAAAAAAGATTAGTTAAGTTTTAACAGAGTTAAATTCCAATAATTCACTTTTTGTTTATTAAAATCTGTCAGTTTTATTTTGATTTGTTAATGAAATTTATTTACATTGTTTAATTGTTCAAACCACAAGCAATTAGATGTTATTTGTTTATGGTTATCATATTTGATTACACATAAGATGCATGAGTTTATAAGATGCACCCCAATTTCAACAGGGCAAATCAAGAAAATAATTGAAGTACTAATATAAGCAGGATGAAATTAATATAATTAATGTTATAAATGATAAGACTATTCATCTGCATAATAGCCTTTTGAATAATGACAATAAGTATAGGAAAGTTATTCTAAAGTCTAAGCTAATAGGAGCTGCTAGGCAGCTAATTTCAGTTGATTATTGCAAATTTTAAACCTATATATGGCATATAAGATGCTGGGGAATTTTAAGATATTTTTTGTAAAAAAAAAAAGTGTACTTTTATATGCTGTCAAATACAGTAATGCTTTAAGTTTCACCTAAGTTAGATCATTTATATATTCTGTTACTATGAATCCCTACACATGGATGTGCCAGTATTGGCTGAGCAGCAAAAACCTATTTACATCAACACTGTGGGGACACGATGTAGTTTGAAAAACCTGCCGGATGCAATAGATGATGGAGATAGATAGAGAGTCAGGTTCATCCGTGCTGTCAGCACAACTTGATGATATATATGAGGTATATTTAGGCAGCGGATTCTCTTGTAGAAATGTTTTCTTGAAAATGACTGAAAAGGAGTTAGAGTTGAGCTTTTTATTCAGCTTTTTCTTTAAGATGCAGCAACTGTGGTTGTAAGCAGGTAAAGAAATGTCAAAACTGTAGTCCAGGTCTTTTGTTTCTAGTCAAAGTATGAGTAATTTAGATATTCAGACTCCACTGTATTGTATACAGAGAGACGTGTGTATGTATGTATATATATATATGTATATATATATATATATATATATATATACACACACTTATGTAGAGATATGTGTGTGTATATATATATATATATATATATATATATGAGAGAGAGGGGAGTGGGAAGATAGATGTATGTGTGGGCACACGTGTGTGTGTGTGTGTGTGTATATATATATATATATATATATATATATATACACACATGTATATGTTAAATTGTATCTAAATATGTGTGTATATAAACATATATATCTATGTTTGTGTGTGTGTATATATATATACATATATATATGTTTGTATATACACATATGTAGGTGTATAAATGTGTGTGTGTGTGTATATATATATATATATATATATATATATATATATATGAACACACAATTGTGTGTCTGTGTGTATATATGTGTGTCTGCATATATGTGTATTTTGTGTCTACAAATAGAATGTCTTTTTATATTTATACATATATATATTTTGTGGGTATGTATGTGTGTGTATATATGTATGTTTCCGCATATTTTATATGTGTGTATGTATACATGCATAGAGATAGGTATCCATACCCACATGGCTGGGACTATGAAATACACTGACTGCACCTCTAGGTGTGGTACTGAGCAGCCTGATGGTGAGATTCCAGTGGTGCTGGAGCTTTGGAATGTGGAGTGCCCCTTCATTGCCATCACTCCCAGGTCCATTTTAGCCCAAAGTGGTGGTATCTGATGGGGTCCTGCTTGTGGGTCAAGTAGAACTAATATGCATACTTATGCTAAATTGAATTACTTTAAATAGAACTGGTTTGACATGTAAACTGTGTACTTACACTAAGCTGAATTGTTTGAAATACAACTGTTTTAACATTTAACTGTGTGTAAACATAATCTATACTTACACTAAACTGAATTGTTTAAATTAACTGAATAGCTTGAAATAGAAATGTTTTTGACAATTAAACTGTATACTCATGCTAAAATGAATTGTCTGAAATAGAACTGAATAAATGTATGAAAATGGATTTGACATTAAATAACCTACAAAGGTTAATATGCCATAAAACCCTAACAACCAACCAACCAACACTGGTATTCATACATTTATTTAGAAGTTAGTCAATCACAAATAGCATAGCAGATAGGAAAGGAAGTTGACAGAAGGAAGAACATCTCAAGAGTGAAACTAAAAGCTTCCAGCCAGTCAGGAAGAACACTGAAATGGACAGAACATTTCAAGGATTTGCTTGGGAACTCCTTTAAAGTCACTGATAAATCTATCACAAAAATTGTTAATTTCCAACTATGCATCTAACTAGGAGAATTTACAGAGGAAGAGCTTAACGTAGTACTGACAGAAATTAAAAGCACAATACTGCAAGCCTCAATGAAATAACCTCCAGAAGTATGGAAAACAAAGAAATTTAACGACACACATAGATTATGCAACACTATTGATTAACAAAATTCAATAGAGAAATAGACAAGAGGTTATAAGAAAAGTGACCTCAGAATCACTAAGAACAAGAGACATAACTCTTACTTTATAACTGCTAAAGGTTATTCTGTTCTGCTTCTCAACTGCCAATCCTGAAATCAAGACAATTATTGGGAAAAATAAGGTTTTTTTTTTTTTTTAGAAATCCATCCATGATTTCACAGATTTTTACTCTGTCAAATCCTCAAAGGAATATGTTCAAAAAATCTCGAGGTAACACAATTGTTAGATTTCTCCAAGGCATTTGATTCCCTACACAGAGGAAAGATGGAGCAAATACTTTTAGGATAGAGTCTCCTGAAAGATACTGTTACAGTTATCATGATGGTTTATAAAAACATGCAAGCAATGGTTTGCTCACCTGATGAAGAGACACTTTTTTAACATTGTTGCTGGAGTTTTGCAAGGAGATACATTAACATTTGTTTATAATCTGTCCTGAATACATACTTCGAACGTTGATAGATCTTATAAAAGAAAATGGCTTCACACTATGAAAAAATGACAAGAAGCAGACTATATCCTGCAGAAACTATGACAGACAGATTATTGACATGATGTAACACTTCTTACAAATACACATGTCCAAGGTGAATCCTTACTACATAGCATCAAGCAAGGAGGAGGCATTATCATATTTACCAACCCCTCCGCTCGGGCAGGATATGACACAAGGTCAATTTTTAAGTGGAGTTTAACAGGTTTGAATTCAGAGTTTCCCTTCTCCTAGACTAGTTGCCTTACCAAGGCTGAAGAACCTAGTCTGTCCTACTATTTACCCATAGCTGGAGGGATAATAATTGGATTCATACCTTTCCCAAGGGTATTAGTGCTATGTGAAATTCAATCAGTCTTGTCCAGGATTTGAACTCGTGTCGCCGTGTCCAATTCCTACGACAATAACCATTACACCACGGGCACCTCCAAGGAGGAAGCATTATCCTCCACTTGAAAGCAAATAAAATAGAGAATTATAGAGAATGAATTCGGGGTCCGTGCACAGTGGATAGAGGCGTTGAGTCTCTATGATTCCAGGTGAGCATTGTCAGAAGATAGCGGTTTCGATTCCTACCCAAGCTGGCCAGAGGTTTACTTAGTCAAAAAACGTGGTGTGATAGACAACAACTATGGAAGGCTGTAAATACCATTAAAAGACTTAGCATTCCTATCTGGGGTCGCGGTTAATCACCTGAAGAAGGCCAGAGGTGAAATGTGGCCAAAATGTAGTGAGAAAAACAACCAAAAAAAACAAAAAAACTACCAAGATGAGGACAAAAAGTCTGCAATAAAAAAATTTATTCTCAAATTAAGACACCTCATCTCAAAAGGATTCCCAATAAAGACAAATAGAATAGACTATATGCATTTTAAATAAGAACAAATCATCTTCACTCAATGTAGCAGACTTTTAAAATTAGTGGACTAGTCCACATAACTCAGCAGCAAGATCTCATCCTTGGAAACCTCCTGGAACATAATAATGAAATGGAAAGGGTTTATATAGGTATCTCCCCTGGGAACAAATATTTTTGGAACCTTAAAGATCAGGGGCTAACCCCTCAAATAAAGTGGAAAATAGTCAGGCAGTCTTCAACTATGAATAGCTTCAATAGCAGATGTAACTGGTGTATCAATGAAAAAATTAGTATAATTAATTTTAAGGATTGCAAACTACTACTTAATGAATGTAACAAACTTGTGCTTAAATGTAGACATAAAAGTAAATTTAAATTATCCTGATTGGGGGCCACTAAGGCTCCTAATCTAGATAAAAACAAGGATATTGATTTTGGATGATTTTTATTGGAAATAATAACATTTATTTCAGTAATTACTAGTATTATATAATGGTGGGGGGTTGTGTTGGGAAGGAGATTCTTGGAACTTTAAATATTAATTCACAATTAGGTTTTTTTTAAATTTCTGGAGTAGTTAATTCCCTTTGACCAATTTTGGGCTAATTAAAGACACCTAGTGGGTTGGGTGCTGAATGATTTTTTTTTTTTTTTTTTTTTTTTTTCGAGGGGATGATTGCCCAATTAGCTGAGAGATTTAATAAAAGTAAAAGGAGTAAACAGAAAAATATATGAAGATAAGTTTAGTTTACAAGCTTACATTATTCAAAAATTCCACTGCTTTGAAAAATCTAGCATATGTTCAAATTAGGATGGTTTAATTTACAGAAACACCCTTTTCCTGGTTTCTTAATTTTTGCGAATACTTTGTTTTAACCCCTTTTACTTCTGCCTGAGAATTTGAATTCATATGGGTTTTTTTTTCATGCATATGTATATATATATATATATATATATATATATATATATATATATATATAGACTGTAATCCATATTTGCTGTTTTTCAACCTCAAATTAAATGTGTGAAGTCATCTGATGAGATGAAGAATATAATGATATTCTTTGCCGAAATAAATTTATGATGCCAATTTAACCAAGTTTGAATTTTCTTCTATTTACATTATATACAAGTTGCGTCATACCAAAGACTTTAAAAATGGTACTTGATACCTCCTTGCTTAACACTCAGCAATATAAAGTTTGTATCAAGGGTAAAGTGGAGCAATCCAGGGAAAGGAGTAGCACCCTCCACTACACCCCGGTGTAGTAGCTATTGAAAAGGAAGCCTTCTGGTTGCTCTCGACTGCGGTCTCTAACTTTACTTTTTATATATATATATATATATATATATATATATGTATGTTTGTGTGTGTATTTTTTTTTTATATTCTGTATTCCTAGATAGCATTCTATTTCAAATTCATCAGCAACTCAGTTTTATCCCACTCTACGTTCGCATATTCTTGTTAAAAAAACTTTCAAAACTCTTTTTTTAAAAAAACAACACACCTTACAAAACCAAGCAACCCCTGATGATGGCCTATGAAGGGTCCAAAAGTGCTCAGGATAATTTTGGGAAATTCATCTTCCAATTCCAGCCTGAAACCAAGACACTTATCAGGCAACTCAAAAGGATCTTAGATAAATTATACAGACAAAATCTTTTTTTACTATTTATTGAAACATGCTTTTATATATATATATATATATATATATATATTTTATACTTGAATGTATGTGTATATATTTATATATTTGTCATATATATATCAGGCTTGTATATAGTTTTATGCTTATATGTGCCTGCGTACCTATAGGAGACTATCATATCTAAGACTCAAAAAATAGTACGTGATGCCTCCTTTCTTAACATTCAGCATTATAAGTTACTGATCAAGGGTACTGAAAGGAGAGCTTTTGGATTGGCCTTAACTACTGCTGGTTGACTTAATCATTTATGTTTATTTATAAAATGTGTTTGTGTGTATGTATATATATATATATATATATATATATATATATATATATATATGCACACACACTGCATTTTAAATTATTAAGGAGGTGACACTTTCCCTTTTGTCTAAAACTACTGATTAGAATTTGAGGCAATTATCAGAGAATGATGACAACCTGTTTATACACCTATTCCCTAAAAAATGTAAATTTCATTTTGAGACACAAATAATTTACTGAGGTGCAATAAAAACCTCTGCAAAAAGAAAATGACACTTCAATTGCTTCAGTTTAGAGATTTTTATGGTTATGTACATTAACTAAGATGAAATTGTATTGAAATAATAAAAATGAAATAAAAAGTAAACTTAAAGCGAAAAAGATAGTAGATTTGGTTGATGTGAGATATGTGATTTTTCTTTTTCTTTTTTAATGACTTGGAAAAGGCTCTGGTCCATCGAACATGTCAAATTTTGGATCTCCTCTGATGTAATTTCATGTGATATGTTGACTATTTCCTGCCACTAGTCATCCTTGCTTCTAAATTGGCGTCCATTCTCATAAACATGTCGCTTCAGAATGCTCCACAAAATTTCAATTGGGTTTTAGTTTGGAGAATTGGCTGGCCAGTTCATCTTCTGAGGTGCACAGAGGCTAATTTCTGCAGGTAATCCAGTTTTATCGCTCAATGCAAAGGTGCATTATCTTGCATAAATCCGTATTTTGATAATTTGAAATACAGTGTGTGTGCATGCACACACACACACACACACATATATATATATATATATATATATATATATATATATATATACACACACATGCACCTATGTGCGTTCATATACATCTTGTGTATTTGTGTGTGTGTGTATATATAGCTATGTGCATTCATATATATCCTGTGTAAACATGTGTGTGTGTGTGTGTATGTATATATATATATATATATATATATATATATATATATTCTGTGGTGAGACTCCTGTAAAACTAGAGGTTTGGGAATGTGGTGTACCTCTTCATTGCCATTGTTCCAAGGTCCACTTTTTTGTTTATAAAAGTGCTCTTTGTGATTGATCAGAATTTTTTATTTTATTTTGAATTTTTTTGACTATTTCTGTAGTGTTCATGTTTCTCCTCCCTAAAATCTTGCTAAAATATCAGAATTATTCCATTAAAACATTTTGCTGGGTTTTTATTTTGTTTTCCAGGCATCACTTGGTAGCCTTGCAAGTTTCTCAATCTAAATGTTCATTATCACATCACTATTTTTGAACAACAGCAAATAAAGAAGAAAATAATAGTCCCCTTTTTTAATTGCCTTCCTCAACTGCAACACTTCAGTATTCTTGATGTATGTAACGGCTGGGTGCTTGAGGCTTGACCATTTCACAACTGACAGGCTGGCCCATTTTCACAAGAAATAGAGAGCACTTTCTGAGAACTTATCTCAAAGGAGGTGACTTTTATTTAAAGGACAATATAAGTTCATGTGAAAACATTCAGGTGCTGTTATACTTAAGGCAATCTTTCTTTCTTCTTTTCCTTCATCGCCCTATTTTTTGAAAAAAAATCTTTTGTTCCAGGGAAAATATGCTTAAAAAAATAAGTAGGACAACACAGATTTTCCCAAAAGGTAATAGCAGTAATAGAACTACTTTAATCCTCATTGGGCACTCCTACTGGAATTTAGTACACAGTGACTCTATATCCTGAAGAGAGAAGATCACTCCCAAATGTGTCCTGGGTATGACACTGAACTATAGCTGAAGATGAGGCTCCTGTTCTGGAGATTTGGGCTGTATGGAATATCCCACTCCTGCTGATAGTGAAATGTTAATTTAAATAAAAAGTATTTTAAGTTTCAAAGTTTCAGTTTTTAATGTTTTTTGGTTTGCATTTTGAATGAGTTTTTTTCAATTTTGTACTGACTTGAATTATCTTCTTGCTTGTCATAGATGCAATATTTTAGCAAGTGCACCATCAGAATTTCAAAAAGAACCCTTTCTTCCACCCTCAGCTAGAAACTGTTCTTGGTCTGCTATCTATTTTTAAAGGTTATCTTGTATGATTTAATTCCTTATTTACTTTGGTGTGAGATGTTACAGTGTATGTACTTACAATTTATGTCTAATATTATACACTGATATATACATAAGTTCAGATTCAGGTTTGTTTGTTTTTTTCACACAACCAGCTATATGTTGGATGTTCCTCAATAAGTAGATTACTCTCTCTTCTTTTTAAATCTCTCCTTGTTTTTCTTTCTAATACTCTCCTTTTTCTCCTTTTCTCTTTGTCTCTTTTTAACCTTTTCTCTTTGCCTCCTTTTTCTCCTTTTCTCTTTGTCTCTTTTTCACCTTTTCTCCTTGTCTCTTTTTGCTCCTTGCCAATACTCTTTTTTTTCTCCTTTTGTCTTTTTTCTCCTTTTCTCTTTATCTCCTTTTTCTCTTTTCTCTCCTTTCTCTTCATATATTTTTCTCCTTTTTCTACTTTCTAATACTTTCTTTTTTCTCCTTTTCTCTTTTTTCTCCTTGTCTCCTTTTTCTCTTTTCGCTCCTTTCTCTTCATCTCTTTTTTCTCCTTTTCTCCCCCCTCTTCATATCTTTTTTCTCCGCCTTCTCCTTGTCTCCTTTTTCTCTTATTCTCCAACCTCCCTTTCTCTTTCTCTGCTTGTTCTTTTTTCCATCTTTGTCTTTCTTTTCTATCTCTCTCCAGTTAATTCTTCCTGGAAATATCATTTGTATGATCCATTATTACACACTGATTTGTGTCTTCATTTTGGTTGTTATAGTCACAGTGTTTCAGTCTTGGTATCTTTTGGCTTTCTTCATTTGTCTGCCATAGTTCATGACCTTCAGGGAATTTCAAATCCAACCATACTTAGGGTGCTTTAAATCTAGATAAAAAAAATGGACCCCACAGGGAGAGCTACAGAAGACATCCAATATGTAGAAGATGTGGTCAAAAAGCCCTAACCTTTATGGAGGAAGATTGCTCAAATGAAACAAAATGCTTCAACTGCCAAGATAACCATCGCCAAAGACCTGGGAGATCAGTGTTCAATCCCAGGTCGAGCCATACCAAAGACTCAAAAAATGCTACTTGATGCCTTCTTGCTTAACATACAGCATTATAAGGTGTGGATCAAGGGTAAAGTGGTGCAATCCAGGAGAAGGAGTAGCGCCCTTGGTGTAATAGCTATTGAAAAGGGAGCCTTCAGGTCATCCTCGACTAAAGTCGCCACCTTATTTTTAAAAATTTGCAATATATACATTCACAGAGGTGAAAACAGGAAAAATATAGCATTTCTTGAAGCAAGAAAAATAGTAGGATCCTATATGAAAGTTAAGACCTACGCCAGTGTGGAACAAATGGCAAGGGTAATCAGCAGCAACATGAAGTCCAATTTACTACAACAACAATGAAGCAGATAAATACAGAGCTCTTATCAAAAAACTAGTTTGACTAGAACCAAACGACTGGCCCAAATTTCAAGAATAGTAATAAGAAAAACCACTTGGCTAAAATGAAAAAACAAAAACACAATGGACTCGCAATAAGCACCCATATTATTGTTCAAAAAATATCAACAGAAAAATCCAAATCTCCAACTGAGGGAAAAATCACAAAGATCACCAACCAAACTGTTTTGAACTAAGCACCAAAGCAAAACATTCTAATTACTCCAAACAAATTTGAACATTAGTTGTCTGAATTTCTGAGACAAAGCTTGATGGTTTTTATCATTAAGAGTTTTCGGACTATTGTCTTCATCTTTATTGCTATTTCCACAACCTTTCAGCCGATATGTCCTCTGCCCTTCTTCAGGTGTTTATTGAACTTGGGAACCTACATGGAACTTCAAACTTCGTCCTTTATTGAATCCACAGGGATTGCCTGTTCTGATTTCTTTAGCCATAACACTTGTACCTGGTTATGGCTAAATTGGTTACATGGTAAGTGGATCTTGCTAGCACTTGTTCCCAAAGGGAACTCAAAAAGACTACTTATGTTTTGATACTGATGGCTAATGGAAGTGGATAAACCTGTTACTGTTATATAGTAATACTTAAACTCATTTAACTGTGTGCAAAAAAGAGCTCGGGCTCATTTAAGAATCTACAAAATGTATTTATACATATATATCAAATATATAAAAGATTTGTAAAGAGGATTTGGCATTAAATAACCTACAATGGTTGATATGCCATAAAACCTAACCAAACCAAAATTTCTCTCCAAGTTAATTCACTCTGTTTTCTTTATTTTTATTCCCTTTCTTTTCCCTCCCCATTTCATTATTCATTTTGGGGGGAATATAGAGTACCTCTTCTTTGCCATTACTCCCAGTTCCACTCTGACCAGAGTGGTAACACCTAATAGGGTCCTATCTATGGGTCAAATAGAACTGTTTGACATTTAAAGTGTTTGCAAACAAATAACTTATGCTAAAGTGAATAGTTAGAAATAGAACTGTTTAATCATTTAATTGTGTGTAAACAAATGACTGATGCTGAATGTTTGTGATACATAGCAATACTTGTAACTATTTAAATGTATGCAAATGAATGAGTAATGTTAAATAGAATTATTTGTGTTGAATAGCAATACTTGAAACTCTTTAACTCTGTGCCTAAATTTGATTATTGGTTTTACATAGCAATATTTGTAACTACTTCACTGTCTACAAATTATTAATATTTAATTCCATTACCGTTAGATAGCAATAATTGGAACCATTTAATTGTGTAGAAACAATAGCAATGTTAATATGCAAACAAATTAGTTCTCATTTAAAAATGAAATTACCTATAAATTATTAACTTACAAATCATATATATATCCATTTGAATTTATGTAAATAAATGACTGATGTTAAATTGTTACTGCTACATAGCAATACTTCATTGTTCCTTGTCTCTCTCTCTCTCTCTCTCTCCTTTTATTGTTCATTGTCTCTCTCTCCTCTCATTATTCATTCCCTCTCTCTCTCTCTCTTTCTTTCTTTTATTGTTCATTCTCTCTCTCTCTCTCCTTTTATTATTCAGTCTTTTTTTATTGTTTATTCTTTTGTCATTCGTCTCTCTCTTCATTATTCCTTTTTATTTTTTCTCCCTCATCTCTTATGCTTTCTGATTTCTGATTTCAGTTCCTATTTGGTGTTCTCTATTTTCTCATCCTCTTCTTCTTTTTTTTTTCATCTGTCTCTCTCTCTTTCTCTCTCCTCAAAATAGCAAAATTACAGATGATGTTAAAGTATCAGGAAATGAAGAGCAAGGAAACCCAGAAAAAAAAGACAGTAATTAAGAAAAGTAAAGATAAAAAGTCTTCAAGCAAAATTTCCTGAAGAATGGCCAGTTTTTCAGATTGTTTTTAATATTATTGACCCACTTGAATATGAGTCTTTGTCTGTCTTTCTTTTTGTTCGTCTTTGTTTTTGATAAATATTTCCTTATCTTAGGCCTTTGAGGAATAGTAGAAAAGTAGAAGTCTTATAGTTTATGGCCTTGTCTTTATGTCATAAAAAAAGTCTCCAAATTTTGCAGCAAAAAAAAACAAACCTTTGCTAGTACGAATAGATTTTTGCTGGACATTGGACATGAGAAATAACATCATTACCAGCACTTAAACATATTGCATATGGGTTGTTGTTAAAAATGAAAAGGCTTGGTGCTTTTCTTAAAGTTTAGGATAATTATTTATAAGAAGTACTTACCCTTATTACAGATGAGTTGTAAGGTGGTCATTATCAAAAATGAAGGATTTAGAGTTGCCTTTATTAAAGTTTAGGATAATTATTCATGTTTTAAATGATTTTTTTTTTATTGTTCATTATTTATGAGTTACTGCCTTGTTTCCAACAAGCATGACATACAGACGATAGTTTTCAATTAACTAAGAGATTTTAAAAACCTTTAAAAATTAATAAAGATTCAATTACTTAGCAAGTTTGGCGAGAGCCCAGTCAGCTGGGACTGTAGAATACACTGAAGTATTTCTAAAGGAGTAAACGCTCCCTCATACGAGTGTCCTGGATATGACATTAAACAATCTGATAGTGAGGCTCCAGTAATGCTGAAGTTTTGAGGAATTAGCATACCCCTTCATTGCCATTAATCCCTGGTCCACACTGGTTTAGAGGGGTAGCACCTGATAGGGTCCTACCTCTGAGTCAAATAGAACTGTTTGACATTTAAACTGAGTGCAAACAAATGATTTATGCTAAATTGAATTGTTAGAAATAGAACTGTTTGATCATTTAACTGTGTGTATCCACAAAAATGTGTTTACAAATCATATATTTAATGTGTACAAACAAGATTTTGCATTAAATAACCAACAATAGTTGATATGCCATAAAACCCAACCAAGCTTGGAGAGGTAGTATTTACTAAAATGGTCTGTAAGAGTTATCTACTAAGCTTAGTTTGACACAAGGTCAGACGTTTGAAGCCTTTAGGAATGGTCTACTGAATTAGCTTTGCAAATTTTTGTGGTCTGCTAGCACTAGTCTACTTATGATTAAAACACACAAGGTACCCAAGTAGTGATTTATTGAGCTTGGTTTAGTTTGGCACAAGACCAGAAGGAACCACCCAGTGAGAATCAACCTCACTTATAATTATCTGCTAGATAAGCTTGCTTACCATTACACCATTCAAGATGCTCCGAGGCTTTTTCTAAGCTTTGTAAAGCACAAGGTTAGAAGTATGAAGTGCCCACTGATTTTACTATACTTAACTTTGCCTTGTATTCAGGTATGGAAATCCAAGTTGTCATTGACTAGGCTTGGTTTAGTTTGGCATAAGGCCAGAAGGGCCACTCATTGAGAATCAAACTCACTAATAATGATCTGCTAGCCAAGCTTGCTAATCATTATTAGACCACTTGAGGTGGCAAGAGGCATTTACTAAGCTTTGTTTAGTCTAACATAAGGCTAGAGGGCCACCCAGTGAGAATCAAACTCACTAATAATGATCTGCTAGCCAAACTTGCTAATCATTATATCACTGAAGATGCCCTTAGGCTTTTTGTAAACTTAGTATTGCACAAGGTTAGAAGTATGGAGCACCCACTGAGAATTGTATGGTAAGCTCTTTTACTAATGATATTTATCATGTTTAACTTTGCCTAGCAGCAGGATACAATATTGAGGCACCCATTAAAAGCTGGTGATGTTTCAGAGTTACAAGACCCACTTGGTAACCATTACTTCTCAGCAGGCTCTCAAAAAGAGAAAGGGCTCTTTGTATACAGGTATGAAAACACAAAGAAAATAATAAAGACTAGTAACATTTTCTGTGGTGGGAGGCTGAGCCAAACAGAAAGGGTAATATTAGAATGTTACAAAGTGGAGAGTAAAGATTAGGAGAGCAAGGATGTATGAATAGTAAGACTACAAGGAAGTTTGGAGAATGATAGACAAAATTGGGAAGTGATGTATAGATGGGTGGGCATAGTTGGGAGATCAAGAAAGAATGGTAAGCAGTGATCTGGAAATGAGAGTAAGAGGATGTTAGTGAAAGTAGAGAGAGAGTACTGATTGTGTATGGTTAGGCTGACTAAGGTTGAGTGACAATGCAATGGAGTGTGGAAGTTCTGGAGACTGAGGGTGAGGCATAAAGAAGGTAAAGGAAAGTCCTGTGAAGAAGGGAATTAGAGCAAAAATGCTTAAATATAAAAACAAGGAGTAAAAGAGATGCTGAAAGGTATCAAAGGAGGGGGAGAAAGAGTAAGGTTGAAGGAAAGGGGATAGGAGAAAGAGGGGTAAGGAAATAACAAAGAGGAGAGTAAGGTTGCCAAAAATGGAGAGCAATCATGAGCCATGTAAATGTGGAAAAGGGAGAGGAGAGATGATGTAGGAGAGAAATTTGGTATGGAATAGCTCTGAAGGATATTTTAAATTGAGGGTGAAGTTGAGAAAGAAGACCAGAGACAGGTAATCCCAATAACACAAAATGGACTGGTGAGACTGAGAGAAGAAATAAGTATAAGAAAAGGGCCAATAAATTTTAAAAATAAACAAGTAAGCCCAAGAAATGAGTTAAAATCCTATACATTTGAGCAAAAGGTGAAAGATAAGTGGGGAGAGAGCTTGAGAAAATGTTGAAAAAAAAAGGGTGAAAGATAAGTGGGGAGAGAGCTTGAGAAAATGTCGAAAAAAAAAAAAAAAAAAAAAAAGGTGAAAGATAAGTGGGGAGAGAGCTTGAGAAAATGTCGAAAAAAAAAAAAAAAAAAAGGTGAAAGATAAGTGGGGAGAGAGCTTGAGAAGATGTTGAAAAAAAAAGGGTGAAAGATAAGTGGGGAGAGAGCTTGAGAAAATGTCGAAAAAAAAAAAAAAAAGGTGAAAGATAAGTGGGGAGAGAGCTTGAGAAGATGTTGAAAAAAAAAGGGTGAAAGATAAGTGGGGAGAGAGCTTGAGAAAATGTCGAAAAAAAAAAAAAAAAAAAGGTGAAAGATAAGTGGGGAGAGAGCTTGAGAAAATGTCGAAAAAAAAAAAAAAAAAAGGTGAAAGATAAGTGGGGAGAGAGCTTGAGAAAATGTCGAAAAAAAAAAAAAAAAAAAGGTGAAAGATAAGTGGGGAGAGAGCTTGAGAAGATGTTGAAAAAAAAAGGGTGAAAGATAAGTGGGGAGAGAGCTTGAGAAAATGTCGAAAAAAAAAAAAAAAAAAAGGTGAAAGATAAGTGGGGAGAGAGCTTGAGAAGATGTTGAAAAAAAAAGGGTGAAAGATAAGTGGGGAGAGAGCTTGAGAAAATGTCGAAAAAAAAAAAAAGGTGAAAGATAAGTGGGGAGAGAGCTTGAGAAGATGTTGAAAAAAAAAGGGTGAAAGATAAGTGGGGAGAGAGCTTGAGAAAATGTCGAAAAAAAAAAAAAAAAGGTGAAAGATAAGTGGGGAGAGAGCTTGAGAAAATGTCGAAAAAAAAAAAAAAAAAAGGTGAAAGATAAGTGGGGAGAGAGCTTGAGAAGATGTTGAAAAAAAAAGGGTGAAAGATAAGTGGGGAGAGAGCTTGAGAAAATGTCGAAAAAAAAAAAAAAAAAGGTGAAAGATAAGTGGGGAGAGAGCTTGAGAAGATGTCGAAAAAAAAAAAAAAAGGTGAAAGATAAGTGGGGAGAGAGCTTGAGAAAATGTCGAAAAAAAAAAAAAAAAAAGGTGAAAGATAAGTGGGGAGAGAGCTTGAGAAGATGTTGAAAAAAAAAGGGTGAAAGATAAGTGGGGAGAGAGCTTGAGAAAATGTCGAAAAAAAAAAAAAAAAAAAGGTGAAAGATAAGTGGGGAGAGAGCTTGAGAAGATGTTGAAAAAAAAAGGGTGAAAGATAAGTGGGGAGAGAGCTTGAGAAAATGTCGAAAAAAAAAAAAAAAAAAAAGGTGAAAGATAAGTGGGGAGAGAGCTTGAGAAGATGTTGAAAAAAAAAGGGTGAAAGATAAGTGGGGAGAGAGCTTGAGAAAATGTCGAAAAAAAAAAAAAAAAAAGGTGAAAGATAAGTGGGGAGAGAGCTTGAGAAAATGTCGAAAAAAAAAAAAAAAAAGGTGAAAGATAAGTGGGGAGAGAGCTTGAGAAAATGTCGAAAAAAAAAAAAAAAAAAGGTGAAAGATAAGTGGGGAGAGAGCTTGAGAAGATGTTGAAAAAAAAAGGGTGAAAGATAAGTGGGGAGAGAGCTTGAGAAAATGTCGAAAAAAAAAAAAAAAAAAAGGTGAAAGATAAGTGGGGAGAGAGCTTGAGAAGATGTTGAAAAAAAAAGGGTGAAAGATAAGTGGGGAGAGAGCTTGAGAAAATGTCGAAAAAAAAAAAAAAGGTGAAAGATAAGTGGGGAGAGAGCTTGAGAAGATGTTGAAAAAAAAAGGGTGAAAGATAAGTGGGGAGAGAGCTTGAGAAAATGTTGAAAAAAAAAAAAAGGTGAAAGATAAGTGGGGAGAGAGCTTGAGAAAATGTCGAAAAAAAAAAAAAAAAAAAGGTGAAAGATAAGTGGGGAGAGAGCTTGAGAAAATGTCGAAAAAAAAAAAAAAAAAAAGGTGAAAGATAAGTGGGGAGAGAGCTTGAGAAGATGTTGAAAAAAAAAGGGTGAAAGATAAGTGGGGAGAGAGCTTGAGAAAATGTCGAAAAAAAAAAAAAGGTGAAAGATAAGTGGGGAGAGAGCTTGAGAAGATGTTGAAAAAAAAAGGGTGAAAGATAAGTGGGGAGAGAGCTTGAGAAAATGTTGAAAAAAAAAAAAAGGTGAAAGATAAGTGGGGAGAGAGCTTGAGAAAATGTCGAAAAAAAAAAAAAAAAAAAGGTGAAAGATAAGTGGGGAGAGAGCTTGAGAAAATGTCGAAAAAAAAAAAAAAAAAAAGGTGAAAGATAAGTGGGGAGAGAGCTTGAGAAGATGTTGAAAAAAAAAGGGTGAAAGATAAGTGGGGAGAGAGCTTGAGAAAATGTCGAAAAAAAAAAAAAAAAAAGGTGAAAGATAAGTGGGGAGAGAGCTTGAGAAGATGTTGAAAAAAAAAGGGTGAAAGATAAGTGGGGAGAGAGCTTGAGAAAATGTCGAAAAAAAAAAAAAAAAAAGGTGAAAGATAAGTGGGGAGAGAGCTTGAGAAGATGTTGAAAAAAAAAGGGTGAAAGATAAGTGGGGAGAGAGCTTGAGAAAATGTTGAAAAAAAAAAAAAGGTGAAAGATAAGTGGGGAGAGAGCTTGAGAAAATGTCGAAAAAAAAAAAAAAAAAAAGGTGAAAGATAAGTGGGGAGAGAGCTTGAGAAAATGTCGAAAAAAAAAAAAAAAAAAAGGTGAAAGATAAGTGGGGAGAGAGCTTGAGAAGATGTTGAAAAAAAAAGGGTGAAAGATAAGTGGGGAGAGAGCTTGAGAAAATGTCGAAAAAAAAAAAAAGGTGAAAGATAAGTGGGGAGAGAGCTTGAGAAGATGTTGAAAAAAAAAGGGTGAAAGATAAGTGGGGAGAGAGCTTGAGAAAATGTTGAAAAAAAAAAAAAAGGTGAAAGATAAGTGGGGAGAGAGCTTGAGAAAATGTCGAAAAAAAAAAAAAAAAAGGTGAAAGATAAGTGGGGAGAGAGCTTGAGAAAATGTCGAAAAAAAAAAAAAAAAAAAGGTGAAAGATAAGTGGGGAGAGAGCTTGAGAAGATGTTGAAAAAAAAAGGGTGAAAGATAAGTGGGGAGAGAGCTTGAGAAAATGTCGAAAAAAAAAAAAAAAAAAAGGTGAAAGATAAGTGGGGAGAGAGCTTGAGAAGATGTTGAAAAAAAAAGGGTGAAAGATAAGTGGGGAGAGAGCTTGAGAAAATGTCGAAAAAAAAAAAAAGGTGAAAGATAAGTGGGGAGAGAGCTTGAGAAGATGTTGAAAAAAAAAGGGTGAAAGATAAGTGGGGAGAGAGCTTGAGAAAATGTCGAAAAAAAAAAAAAGGTGAAAGATAAGTGGGGAGAGAGCTTGAGAAGATGTTGAAAAAAAAAGGGTGAAAGATAAGTGGGGAGAGAGCTTGAGAAAATGTCGAAAAAAAAAAAAAAAAGGTGAAAGATAAGTGGGGAGAGAGCTTGAGAAAATGTCGAAAAAAAAAAAAAAAAAGGTGAAAGATAAGTGGGGAGAGAGCTTGAGAAGATGTTGAAAAAAAAAGGGTGAAAGATAAGTGGGGAGAGAGCTTGAGAAAATGTCGAAAAAAAAAAAAATAAAAAAGGTGAAAGATAAGTGGGGAGAGAGCTTGAGAAGATGTTGAAAAAAAAAGGGTGAAAGATAAATGGGGAGAGAGCTTGAGAAAATGTCGAAAAAAAAAAAAAAAAGGTGAAAGATAAGTGGGGAGAGAGCTTGAGAAGATGTCGAAAAAAAAAAAAAAAGGTGAAAGATAAGTGGGGAGAGAGCTTGAGAAAATGTCGAAAAAAAAAAAAAAAAAGGTGAAAGATAAGTGGGGAGAGAGCTTGAGAAGATGTTGAAAAAAAAAGGGTGAAAGATAAGTGGGGAGAGAGCTTGAGAAAATGTCGAAAAAAAAAAGGAGAGTTAATGATATAAATAGGGGTTGTTGCTTTTGTTTAATGGCATATCGGCCTTCATGGGTTATTTAATGCAAAAGCCATCTTTATAGAAAACAGTAGTGCTACTATATTACTCAGAGCTGGTGATTTTATAAATAGAACATAAGTAAAAGGCTGAAAAGCAAAAAGGAGGAGAAGGTAGATAGAAGACAGAAGGAACACCTCTAAAAAGAAAAATTAGTCAGATTTCATAGAAAGAGAAAGCTTCAGAAAAAAGCTGAAAAGAAGTTAAAACTAAGGAAGGTGCTTCGGTCATGGTCTTAGAAACTGTAAAAAGGAAAACAAGGTCAGATTCATGGGAAATGGAATTTGAATCTGTACATCTTGGGTATGATCTAATGTTATATTTCCAGTTCTGGAACTCAGGGGATTATGGACTCTCTCTTGATTGCCACCCAGATCAACTCTGACCCAGAGTAGTAGTACCTATTAGGGTCCCATTTATGGCTTAAATAAAACTCTTAAGCAATTGCTTGTATTTAATAGGAATACTTCATACTATATAACTGTAAATCATTTGTATTAAAAATAGTTACTCAAAGCTATAATTGTTTACTAAGGTCAAATAGATCTGTTTCAAAATTATTAGTATTAAATGAGAATACTTGATACTATATACCTGTAAATCATTTGTATTAAGAATTGTAACTCAAACCTATAAACATTTACTAAGGATTGATATTAGTTATTTGAAACCATATATACAAACAAATGATGATAAATAAATGGAAATAATCACTTGAAACTATATGATCATTTATATTAGATAGTTGTATGGCTTTTAGTATTTACATGTTCAAATTATTTGTATTGGATAAGAATCCTTTATATATAGGTGTAGATTATTTGTATAAGGTATGATTGTTTACTTAGGATCATTATTAGATACTTGAAACCATATAACTATGTGCAAACAAATGATTGTTATCAAATAGAAATAATTGTTTGAACCTATATAATTATTAGTATGAGATAGGAATACTTGATACCATATAGTATGTAAAGTAAAGTTGGCAACCTTAGTCGAGGGTGACCCCGACGGCTCCCTTTTCAATAGCTACTACACCAAAGTGTAAGCAAGGGCACTACACCTTTCCCTGGATTGCTCCACTTTACCATTGATCCATATCTTATAATGCTGAGTGTTAAACAAGGCAGCATCAAGTACCATTTTTTGAGTCCTTGGTATGACTCAACCTGGGATTGAACCCCAGTCTCCCAGACCATTGGCGAACATTCTACTCATTCAAGACAAAACTTTTAAGAAACAGCTGCAAAAAAATCTAAATATGAATATACATTGAAGATGATTTCCTAACCTCAAGGAATAAAACAGCCGTAGACAGGTTCATATGCTGTTAAAATTAATCAATCAAAAGATGTGGCAAGTTACAAGCAATGACCAAAGATGAAGAAATTTGAAGAAAGTAACCTTACTCTCTTTTTCACACAAAAAGAGAGAGTAAGGTTGGCAGGCAAGTGTAAACTTAACAGAGCAACAGATGATGAGCCATCATAAAAAAGAGAATAATAAAATGAAGACAAGGATTAAAAGAGAAATAAAGAGAAACTCCATATAAAAATAAATTGAACAATTCAAAGTGATTAGAAAAAAAGATTGCTTTTACATAATGTTAACCCTTGTTACATAATGTTAACCCTTGTTAACCCTTCTTTTTTTTCTTTTTTCAAGAAATTGTATAGTTTCCTATAACTTCCTGTTTAATGATCCTTTGTAAACAATTATAGCTTCAAATAACTATTTTTCATACCAATAATTAATTTGCTGGACTGTGGCCTTAAGGTAAGTGAGTTTGAACTCCAGTCGTGCTATTATGTTCACTTGAGAAAGCTATGAACCCTCTTATCTTTCCAGGTTTAGGTTTAATGGTATCATTGCTATTCTTTTACAAGGATGTCTTTGATATTAAATAACCTATGAAAATTGATATGCCATTAAACAAAGAAGTCAAACCAAACAGATAATTTGCTTACAGCTTTATGGTTTCAAGTATTTTCATCTAGTACAAAAAACTAGCTTGCCCAATCGGCTGGGGCTATAGAATACTCCAACTGCTTCTCTGCAGAGGGGTAACACCCCCACCAACAAGTATCCTGGATATGACACTAAACAATCTGGTGAGGTTCCAGTAATATTGAAGCTTTAGGGAATGTGGAGTATCCATTCATTACCATTGCTCCCAGGTCCACTTTGGACCGGAGTGATAGCACCTGGTAGGGGCCTATCTATGGGTCAAATAGAACTAAACTTTGTACTTGTGCTAAACTGAATTGCTTGATATAGGAGTGTTTATTTGTGTAAAAATGGATTTGTCTTTAAATAACCTACAAATGTTGATATGCCATAAAAACAAATGAACAAATAAATTAAAACCAGCAAACAATCATATGAATTCAAGTAACTATTTCTATTTGAATATAAAAATTTGCTCATATTATCTTTTTAATTTACTATTCTTGTCATATTGCAATACCAATTTTTTAAGTGTCAATGTATTAATGTCAGTTTACCTAACCTCACTACCATGAGTAGATGTGACACAAGGTCAATTTTTAAGCTGAGTAAATTTTCATTCTGATTTGGTTTTATGACTTATCAACCAATGTAGGTTATTTAATGCCAAATCTATTTTTATACATATAAACAGTTCTATTTCGTACACAGTTTGAATGTCAAAAACAATTCTTTTTCAAACAATTCAATTCAGCATAAAAGCAGTTTTTCGTTTACACAGTTAAATGTAAAAATAGTTCTATTTCAAACAATTCAGTTTAGCATATGTATACAGTTTAGTTCTATTTGACCCATAGATAGGACACTATCAGGTAGTACCTCTCTGGGCCCGAGTGGACCTGGGATTTATGGCACTAAAGAGGTACTCTGTATTCCCCAAAGCTTCAGTATTACTGGAATCTCACCATCAGATTGTTTAAGGTCATATCCAGGCCTCATTAGGGAAGTCTTAAGCCTCTGCAGAGATGCAGTTAGTGTATTTTACACCCTCAGCTGACTGGGCCTTGCAGAATAAGGCTGGTTTGAATTTAGGTTTCCTTCTCCTACAACAAGACTAAAGAACTCAGTCTGCCCTACAATTTACCCACAACTTGAGGGGAAAAAGATGGATTCATGGCTTTCTCAAGGGCATTTGTGTAAATTGAAAGGCAAATAGCTTCATCCAGGATTTGAAATCCACTCACCAATTCCATTTTCTATAATGATAATCATTACACAAAGCCCACCTTCTGTGTCGGCTGGGGCTGTAGAATACACCGACTGCACCTCTGCAGAGGGGTAAGACCCCCCCCAGAGTGTCCTGGATATGAAACTAAACAATCTGATGGTGAGGTTCCAGTAATGGTGGAGCTTTGGGGAATGTGGAGCATCCATTCATTGCCATCACTCCCAGGTGCACTTTGGCCTGGAGTGGTAGCACCTGATAGGGCCCTATCTATGGGTGAACTAGAACTAACCTGCATACTTATGCTAAACTAAATTATTTGAAATAGAACCATTTTGATATTTAAACTGTGTACTTATGCTAAACTGAATAGTTTGATATAAAACTGTTTGACTAAACTGAATAGCTTGAAATAGAAATGTTTTTGACGATTAAAACATATTATCATGCTAAATTGAATTGTTTGAAATAGAACTGATTATTCATATAAAAATGGATTTGCCATTAAATAACCTATAAAGATTGATATGCCATAAAACCCAAACAACCAAGCAACTGACAAAGCACACCTCCAGATGTATTAATGAAGTTGAAAATCATTGTCCCCATTTTCTTGAACAAATCTCTTTGACGCTTATATGGGATCCTAATAGTTACTATCACTCTAGGTCAGAGAGGACTTGGGAATGAAAAGGTGATTCCATACTTCCCAGAAACTTGGGAATAGGAGCCTCACCACTGGATGCAGTGTAGTGCCACTCAGGACTTTAGAATAAAAGAAAATTGAGAAATAAGAATCAGGTTTCAAAACCATTTGAATAAAGAAAAAAGGGTTTACATAAAAAAAAGAGGTTAAAATAAGAAAAGGATAAACAGCAAAAACTGGAGAATGAGTATTAATGCAAGAAAAATGAGCAAAATATAATAAGTCTGCAAGAAGTGGAGAGCAAGCATAAGAAAGAATGTAATATGATAAAATTATCAAAGAAAAAATATGGAAGGCTTAAAAGGAGAGTATTCATGCAAGATGTGAAAGTGAAGCTGAGTAAGGCTGCAAGAAATGGAATGCAAACATGAGAAAAGAATAAATGTGAAAGTAACCATGGAAGAGTTAAACACAGAGCAAAGAAGAAGGAGAGTAACCTTGCAAAGATGAAAGGAGTAAAGTTGTAAGAAGTGGAGAGCAAGCATGAAAAAAGAATGTGAAAGTAAGAAAGAGGAGGGTGAAATATTGTGGCAATCTGCCAAAAACAAATTTGCTACAGCAGTAAATGTTCTGTAAGTTATTTACTGAGCTTGGTTGGGCATAAGGCCAGAAGTTTGGAGCACCAAGTAGAGTTGGTTAAGAAGAGTTAAACTGCAAAAATCCAGAGTTAGCAGGAGAAAGAAAGTAATGAAAATTATGAAAGTAACCAAAATTGGAAGGAAAAAGAGGGTAATTATGCCAAATAAAAAGAGTAAGATTTTAAGAAATGAAGAGCAAACATAAGAAAGGAGTAAGAGTGAATATAACAAAAAAGGGAAGAATTGAAAAAAAAAAAAATTACTGAATAGAAAAATGAGAGAGATTGGAAGAAATGAAGAGCAAATCATCTGTCTAGACTACATGCTTAGAACTTCGATCGACAAAATCAGAGAAAATGGCTTCGAGCTGACGAAGAAAAGAAGCAAAAGGTACCCCGCAAAAACAATCACCGACGCCGACTACGCTGATGACTTGGCGTTACTGGCGAATACGCCTAATCAAGCAGAGACACTACTGCATAGTCTGGAACGAGCCGCAGCAGGCTTTCGCCTCCATGTCAATGCACACAAAACTGAATATATGTGTTACAACCAAACGGGCAACATTACCACACTAGACGGAGCCTCTCTGAAACTAGTAGACAAATTCACCTACCTAGGAAATAGCGTCTCAACAACCGAAAAAGACATCGACACATGATTAACGAAAGCATGGACAGCTATCGATAGGCTCTCGATCATATGGAAATCAGACCTGACCGATAAAATGAAATGCAGTTTCTTCCAGGCAGCGGTTGTATCGATACTGCTATATGGATGCACTACATGGACGCTAACTAAACGGCTGGAGAAGAAACTAGACAGCAATTACACAAGAATGTTGAGAGCAATATTGAACAAATCTTGGCGGCAACACCCCACAAGACACCAACTGTACGGCCACTTGCCTCCTATCACGAAAACTATTCAAGTTAGATGAATCAGGACACTGCTGGAGAAGCAAGGATGAGCTCATAAGTGATGTACGCCTATGGACCCCCACATATGGCCAAGCAAAAGCAGGATGACCAGCTCGAACTTACATACAGCAGCTATGTGAGGACACAGGATGTAACCCTGAAGACCTGCCAGAGGCTATGAATAATAAGGAGAAGTGGCGAGAGAGGGTCAGGGATATCTGTGCCGGCGGCACGACATGATGATGATGAGAAAGAAATGTATGAACTTAAATACTGAGGGGCTGAAATCTGCAATTATTTCAGAAAAAAAAAAGTCTGAGATCTATGATACACTGTTATATAGTAAGTAAAGTTGGTAACCTTAGTTAAGGGTGACCTGAAGGCTCCCTTTTCAATAGCTACTACACTGAGGTGTAGGAGAGGGTGCTACTCCATTCCCTGGATTGCTCCACTTTACCCTTGATCCTTACCATATAATTCTGAGTGTTTAAGCAAGGCAGCATCAAGTACCATTTTTTGAGACTTTGGTATGACTTGAACTGGGATTGAACCCGAGTCTCCTGGACCATTGGCAAATACTCTACTCATTAGGCCAATGGCCCTATATATATATATATATATATATATATATAAGCTTAGCATAGTCTATGATATATTGTTATATATTATGATCTTTGATACAATACATATATATATATATTTATATATATATAAAGCTTAGCATAATCTATGATAAATTGTTATATATTATGATCTTTGATACAATATATATATATATATATATATATATATATATATATATATGAAGCTTAGCATAATCTATGATAAATTGTTATATATTATGATCTTTGATACACTATATATATATTTAAAGCTTAGCATAATCTATGATATATTGTTATATATTATGATCTTTGATACAATATATATATATATATATATATATATATATATATAAAGCTTAGCATAATCTATGATAAATTGTTATATATTATGATCTTTGATACAATATATATATATATATAAAGCTTAGCATAATCTATGATAAATTGTTATATATTATGATCTTTGATACAATATATATATATATATATATATATAAAACTTAGCATAATCTATGATATATTGTTATATATTATGTTCTTTGATAGACTTAGCTTAGCATAGTTTTGACATAAGGCCACAGGTATGGTTCAATGAGTGGGTCAATGATACCAGCTGGCTTTCATTATAGTGCAACAAGTTCACTTATCTATTTATACATTAAAGATTGTTAACTAAATTTAGCTTAGTTTGACACAAGGTAACAGATGATAAACGGCTAATAAGGATCTAAATCAATATTCTGGCCAAATGATCTACAATATTGGTTTGCTAAACGTTATCCTCAAGTATCCCCCCATGCACACACACACACTCATAGGAAAATAAAAAGGAGAGCAATCATGCAAAATCAAAAAAGGAAGCTGAAAAATCAGAAAGCAAGGAATAAGAAGGATGAAAGTAAAAAAGGGGTTAAAGGAAAAGTTAAGGAGAGTAATCATACAAGGATTTAAATAAGCAAAGAACATTAAGTTTGCAAGATAAGGAGAGTAAGAAAGAGATAAGAATAAAAATTTTGAGAAAAATGAAAGGCAAGAAGAAAGGCTAAAGAAAAGAGAAATGGAGAGCAACTCTGAAAAGAAAATAAGGGAGAAATGTGAAAGTGGAAGGGGAAAAAATGAGTTCCTACGTAAGGTTTAAAGGTAAAGCAGAGAAAGGCTCCAAGGAATGAAGAGTAAACATGAGAAAAAAATAAAAGAAAGTATACGTAGGAAGAGCTAAAAGGAAAGTGAAAAAGAGTTATCAGGCAATATAAAGGAGAGCAAAACTGCAAGAAATGGAGTTCAAGCATGAGAAAGAAATAATTATGAACAAAAATGGCCTAAAAGGAGAGTAATCATGCAAGATTTTAAAAAGGAGTGTAAAGCTGTAAGAAATTAAAAGTAATCATAAGAAAGAAAGGAATAAGAAATGTGAAAGGAGAAAAAGAAATGACAAAGGAGAATAAGACTACAAGAGATGGAGAGCCAGTCTAAGAGAAGAAAAAGGAGAGTAATCATGCAAGATTTTAAAAAGAGAAAGTAAGGTTGCAAGAAATGAAAAGCAAACATGAGAAAGGAATGAAATGGAAACAAGGCTTAAAAGGAGAGTAATCTTTTCAAAATGAAAGAATAAATAAAGCTGCAAGAAATAGTGCACATTTAAGAAAGGAATCAAGAAGTGTGAAAGTAAGAAAAGTATAAAAAGGAGAGCAAATAAAAATGGAAAAGAAGAGTAAGCGTGAGAGAGAAAGATGGAAAAGGAGAATAAGCATGAGAAAGGAGGACAACAAGGAGGAGAAGAAGCCTGAGATGGGGTGGCATTGCAGAAACCTAATCAATATTCCAAGTGAAACCACAGGGAATTTGCGCGCCTGCGTTTTTCTCGCCTGTTTGCAGCTTTGGCACTCTTTGGCTAAGACTTTCGTGATGGCGCCAGACTGGTTCGCTCTCCCTGGCTGCAGATCAGCCGTGTCCAGTCAACTGGCTAGCATAGCAAATGAACCAGTGGACATAGTGCCAACTCAACTGCAAGCCAGCGTGTTCATGTAGGGGTTGGTAGGGGTAGGGAGTCAGAGGCTGCAAGTTGCTTTATTTGGAGGCGATGTTGATGGGCACTGTTTGAGACTTTGTGGTTCAGGATGAAAACAGGACAGTGAAACAAAACCAGAAAAAAATTGTTATAGAAAGAAAAATCTTTGAGGTTTTGATGGACTTAATGATTCCATAGAAAATGAGATCACCCATGAACTAACTGAACTCCTGTTGTAG